>BFEA01000170.1:350747-360930 GCA_003427395.1 Chara braunii | reverse complement strand
TTTTTTTTTTTTTTGTCGGGAGCCTCCCTGGTCCTTGCATGGGCTGGCCACCCGGGACCCGGGCGGCCCGGCTGGTAGCCTAGCAACCGAACAATTTTTTTATTTTTTTTTACCTGTCAGGCAAGTCGTTCCGGGCCACTCTAGTAGCCTATTGAGTTAAATAATTAACCTTTAAACCATTAATCTTTGTATACTTAAACCACTTCTTCATTCGCTTTTTTCGGAAGGTATTATAACATTTTTTTAGCGTCACTGTTAACGGTCGCTCTCTCAACTCTTTGACTTTTATTACATCAACTCTCGCAATGAATGTCACCAACACTATAGTCTAGTGATGCAATGTCAATATTATAACATAATGCTCGTATATTGAAAATTCATATGCGACCTCTCTCCTGCTACTTTGTGGTTCTCTTGACCTTCATCCATAGCTCCTCTACACAAGATGGGCCGTTTTTTCATATCGTTTATAGCGCCTGTCACACTTTTGTCAAAGTAATAGATACGACGACTAACTATTGTAGCGACAACACTTTAACACAAGGGTCAATCTCTCTCGTTAATCTTATAGCGGTTTCATGTTGTTTGCATTAAAGCATAAAAAAAGGAAAAAAGGTTAGCGTAACCACTATAAACCTAACAGAGTAGACCCGGGCCAAGGTAAACCCGCATCAACAAAACCAGGTGTTAATCCTCGTACAAATCACTGTATCCCTCAATCGTTAAAAACAAAGTCACGTTAAGTTGAATACAATGCCTACTGCTTCA
Source organism: Chara braunii (assembly GCA_003427395.1). Lineage (NCBI taxonomy): Eukaryota > Viridiplantae > Streptophyta > Charophyceae > Charales > Characeae > Chara > Chara braunii. The sequence goes on along the minus strand of BFEA01000170.1, from coordinate 360,162 downwards.
ATATGAGGAAGACAATAACATACCCAATGCCGACAACAAGACTCATTATGATGTTGCCCTCGTGAGTATGCTCTCGCTGAACTTTTTTTAGTATTATACAAATATTCAAGATGATGCCTTATTGAAGTAGATATACACAATGTCATCCTCTCCTTACCTTGCAAGTTTTTTGACAAAAAACTACGGATATGCATCCGGGAAGAGAGAGGGGATGGTGGACAATGTATGACACTGCTACATTTAGGGGCAAATGCAATGATATGTTAGATACAATTTAGTCCTCTAATCAATCAAGAAAACCCTATAATGATGAACAATATATGTCACGCTTTCTTAGATTATGTGTGTTGTATCCACCAATGCACATAGACTGTATAGTGTGGTGCTTTTCATGTGCTTTCTTAAAGTCTTAGTCATTATGCAACACATTCAACCATGCGAATAGGCATTGTGGCGTAACTCTATCTTTTGTGACATTAGGTGAGATTTATCATAATGTGCATTCTGATCCTAATGGCCCTATACCTCTGGGACTTGTTGAGTGTTTTATACATTTTTCTTTTAAGAATGAAACAGTAATTCCCGAGCCTCCATTATGCTTACTTAAACCACTACTACCTCCGACAGACGCGGCAGGTAACGTGCCCTGACGCACTCGGATGAATGGGTGTGGAATGACGTGCCCAAATTCATCCACGACCTATATATAGTCAAGATAAAACAATGTCTTTGCAGTGAGCAAACTCAAGGGGGGTAAGCTTTTACCCTACGGACGAGGAAGGAACACCCCCTGTACTGCAATCTATGCTCATGAAGGCATACTTGTTTCGGTCCACAATGATTTTTTTGGTAACTAGGGCGCAGTGCAAGGAAAATGAACAGAAGCGAGATAACAATATTCAGATTGCACAATCACATTGAAAGCCAAATCGTATCACAGTGTTCAGAAAAGCAGCATTGCACCGATATAACACCAATGGAGAATCGTGGCACTGAAAGTCAATGGCAATGAGAGCTTGCTCTCGCCACCACCAACATATGTATCCAGTCTCTATCTCCCTATTTGGCGCTCAGCGCCCAGCCTACTCCCTACACAGTTACAACTAGCCTACTACTTGACAATGCAACTGTTGACGTCAGCTGCCTCCGAAGTACTTGAAGATGTCGCACATGCAGACCATCGCCAATATAAGGTACGTGCCCTCACATCATCATCCTTTTTTTTTTTTCTCTCTCTCTCTCTCTCTCTCTCTCTCTCTCTCTCTCTCTCTCTCTCTCTCTCTCTCTCTCTCTCTCTCTCTCTCTCTCTCTTGTCTCTCTCCCACGTCTTCACTTTGTACACCCGAAGACCACCCCTATGCATCACTGACCATCCAAGCCCGCCGGCTATGGAGGCTGGGCTATGGCGCTGCCCTCAGCAGCGCCCTGCTCTCTGCACGACCGCACGTGCTTGCACCTCGCCGCTCATCGCTAGCAGCAGCCCACGAGCTTCAGCTCCAGCAGCGTTGCTGCCAGCATGCAAGTGCCCGAATGACTGGCCAGGCAGCGAGCTCTTTCCTATATGGAAAGAGCCTGCCTCATTCGGCAGCCTGGCTGGACTGGTCTGGGCCCAGAAGCTTCCAGTAGGCCCCAGGATGTTGCGCCTTTGGTGCAGCTACTGGGCTTCATTCGGTTGGGCCGCCCAACTATCTGTGTATGAGGCTGCGAATCTCGCCCAGGCTTGTGCTTTTTGGAAAGGCCTAGAAGGCCTGGGAATTTCCACGCGGCTAGACCTGTGTTTTCCTTCAACCGACTCGCGAGACGAAACTGCTTGGACCCCAAAATGCGAAATTGACAGTCGAGGGCCTCTTGTGATTTGTTAGGCCCACCTTCACTTAGGGCGGGTACAGATGCAATTGGGGTCCCCTTAGGCTTGCCGAGGATCTGAATCCTCGCATGTGCAGTCCAAAACGCAGTTTCTAAATGCATTTCAAATTGTCGTTTTGAAGTCTTGTCCGAAGTTCTGAATATGCAATCTGAATATTGTTATCTTGCTGTGCATGGTCGAAACTCCGCTTCTGTCCCAGCATTGCATGGTTCTGAAACTCCGCTTGCAGTCTTGTCCGAAGTTCACAGTGCAGTCGAAACTCTCTTTATAAAAAAGTTTCCCTGCGGAGTTTGTAACTGCAATACCGTCAGGTTCGTTTTCGTTGTTTTCTTTTTTTTCCCTAGGTGACCAAAATGGTCGGGGACCACTTGCCCGACCGAACATTTTTTTTTAAATAAATAATAAATTTGATTTTTGAATTTTAATTTTAAATTTGGTAAGGAATTTCAATGTGACCCTAAGACAAACGTTATTCTTTTTTTTTTTTTTGCATAACTTTTTTTATCTTCGGATTTTTTTTTAATTATTTTTATTTTTTGGGGGGGACCTTCCACGGTCCTTGCATGGTCGGGCCGCTCGAGAAAATAGGTTGTCAAGGGCGGTCCGACTGGTAGCCTAAATTTTATTATTATTTTTAAAAAATCCCAGCCACGCGACGAGATACCTTTGCCACGTCCAGTGAAAAAAAATAATAATAAACAAATCGCCACTTGCCTGAGTGAATTAAAGTTGCAAACTCTGCGGTGCAACTTTTATGCAAAGTGGAGTTCAACTGCATTGTAAAGTTCGAACTAGACTTCACGACGAAAGGAGAGTTTGAAATGTATTTAGAAACTTAAACAATGACTGCGCCCTAGTTTTCTCTTGAATGTTTCTTTGAAGTAATATGCCGACCCTAGAAAGGGGTACAAGATGGTCAAATATACTAGCTACAACAAGGCCACTTTACAGGTTTCATACACCAATGCCTTCACCTTTACTGTCGTTTGCCGTTGTTTGCATGGTTTACCCGTTGTAGGTCATGCATGGTTGGATCCATGGCCCAATAAACTAAGTGCACGTGATAAGTCTCACCTTCAGACTAACTCCCGTGGTAGCCCTTCTCTCCCGTTTTTCGTTTTGTTTCCTTCAATCCCCTTCTTTTGTTTCTTGTATTATTGTCCTTACATACGTGTCCCTGTTCTCTTTTCTTAGCCCCCCCCCCCCTCTCCCAGCCTTCCTCCTTCGCCCTCCTTTTACACATTTATAGTACTATGATGTCCCACTGGCGGTTAATGGAAGGCCCAAAATTTGGGGGGTTTCGCCGTATCACTACAAGCAACGTTATCGAGACTTTTGCGAACAAGCTATATAGGGTCATAATATAAACATACAAAAAAAGCGATCAGGCAAAAAAAAAAAAAAAAAAAAAAAATAAAGAGCACTATAAAACCCTATTCAGAGTCGCTTTCAAAGTTCACCGAATCTTTCTTCGAGTCCGATGTTTTTGCCAACTTTTTCGTAACTCGTTAAAATATGGCGAAACTAAATATAAATATACCCTAAAGCACATGCATATTAGAAGGGAAAAAAAAGTAAAAATTCAGGGAAATATGGCAGTTTCGGTGAAAATTTTATTAAAATTTGTCGATTTTTTTTGCCTTTTATTAATCGCTTTTCTGATGTCCATCCCCTCAAGGTTACCGTGGTCATATGATTGGGAGTGGATCCTTGGATGAGGATGGTAGAGGGAGTTTTAGAGATGAGTAAGTGGGGAGAGAGCATACGGTAGTGGAAACATCTGACTATGTGATGTAAGGCAGATATGAAAAGCGGGGGTTGTTGGGACCTCAAAATGCTCCTTTGACCTTATTTGAAACCTTTGTTTTGTGCTATCCTATTGTTTCATGGTGATGCTATCATACTGATTTTGTTCATAATTTGCTTTCTGTTTATGTTAGGATTTATCCAAATTTGTTAGGATAGGTCAATTGTGTTTTATTGTTCCGCCTCGATGCACTTCTTTTTCAGTATCTTCATCATTTATTTTCTTCGAGGTTCGACGAATGTAGATTATATCCCAAATTTCCACTTCTGCTTGTGCTAATCCAAAACTTTATGACTTTGTTTCTACTACTGTGTGCACCTAGCCCGCCAAGTTGTCGTTAACACTTATAACCTCGTATATTCCATCGAGGATTACATCCCCTTCCCAAGGTCGGTTATGCCATACTAGAAAGTGTCATCCTGTTTTCCAACCCCTCCAAATATGAGTCACCATTGAACAAACCAGTCAATAATGCTCTAAGTGGGTAATAGCTTAATGAGATTATTATCCACAATAGAAACACAAATAGGGAATAATGCATTTATGTCCAACGTCTGATCTTAAACCACCAGTACCTCCTAAAAGTGCTCTGCGTTAACGGGCGTGGCTTCTGGGATGAACGGGTCTGGGTTGGTAGCCCCGATTCAGCCAAGTGGAAACGGTGGGATTTCCACTTTTGGTTGGTCGTTAACGCGGAGCACTTTTAGGAGGTACTGGTGGTTTAAGTTAGTCTGGACTAGGGAAACATCGATGCACAATCTACCTGTGGAGAGATTTCGGGTTACCCGGCATGATACGAGCCCAGGTTCGCCATTATACGATGGTATTTACAACATGTTCGGCGTGATAGGGGCAATGAGGAGGGATCTCTCTCTCACCTACAGATGGATCTCCATGTTGGGGTAGTTGGGCCCACCATTTTTAACCGTATGTTTACATACCTGCATTGGGTGCTCCATCTCACTCCAAGAGATCAAAGGGTGGCTCTTGCAGGTCTGGAATAACGAGAGGCAACAAGAATACAAGCAGCGGGATAGTACTACTTGCTGAAATTTTATATATTGTCATAATATAATATATATGCATCTATATACATGTATATAGATGTATACATAGCTAACAATTTTATTTTTTTTCCTTGGAAAATTTTACATTGTACCCCTTAAAGTTAAGAACATGCCAAAAGGTCCCTAAAAGATATGCGTAGAGTTGAATGCTCTTTCGACCATAATTTTTTGTGATATATCGCTATAAGCCAAGACGCAAATTTGCAATATGAACCTCTCCGTTGGGGCCTCAGCCTAGACCCTGTTTTACCAGGTTTGCCCTCCCTACGCGGCGGACAACTTTGCAGAGTACCCATACCCTATCCTATGCGGGACAATCTGAGACTCTAAATTCCAACTTTCGAAATGAGTGCACGTCACTCGAAACCTCTTTGGCCGCCTCATGCTGGGTTTGCAAACTCGTCTCCATTCTGGTAAGTTCCTCCATCTCCGACCTCCTCCTCCCTTGCCATTCCTCCAAGATTTCCTTTTTGTGTGTGTGTGTGTGTATGTATGTGTGTGTGTGTGTGTATGTGTGTGTGTGTGTGTGTGTGAGAGAGAGAGAGAGAGAGAGAGAGAGAGAGAGTGAGAGAGAGAGAGAGGTGGGCCCAACGCCTAGGAGGGTGTATTGAAAAGATGACGTAAGTCGTAGGGGTAAACTTAAAATTAATTGGTCAATTTAAAAGTTAGCATATAGGGGGTATTTTGAGAAGTCGAAGCTGTGCCTGGTAGGGGTATATTGCAAACGTGGTTATTCCAACCGACCCAAAAGGGTATTTTGCAAAAATTTTGAATTGTCAGAAGAAGAAGAAGATAAGCAATGACAAAAATTGCTCTTCACACGCAATAAAATAACTTCGTTGCATACATGCGTGTACACTGTTCATGCCGCGCACGCTTTCCCCTACATGTTTCAACCGGGTGCGCCCCGGTCTCATCAGGAGGCTTGCCACACACCCTTTGCCTCTCGGCCCACCGTTCCCTACCGCCCAGAGCTAGTGAGGGCTGATGCGGCCTTGCCCTCATCATATAGTGTGAGCCTTCCCTTGTACGGTCACTACCTGATTCTGTGCCCGACCTTGATTGGTTCATCCTTCCTACATAGGATTCGCCTGGCCTTACATAGTCGTCCAATCCTTCTCTAGCAGGTTTCGTACCATGCTGGACTGCTCTCCCACCCAGACCATTTCCGTGTGTGTCCAGATCCGTGTAGTACTTGGGAGTAATTTGAATTCGTAGCATTTTCTCGTCTGTAATCCGTTACCTTCCACCTAACTTCTCCACGTCCGACTAACCCTCCTTCCATGTCTTTATCCTGCACTCGTGTGTACACCTAATTGGGTCTCTCTCCCTTGCTCTACCCCAACTTTCCCCTCTATGGCCCGGTCTTGTGTGCATGGGTAAGCACTCCCTCACAAGAAGTTAACGGGGCATCTGGTTTTCAGGCCTTAAATTTCTGAAATTAGGGTTTTGGGCTCAAATTTCATGTTTTTTTGGAATTTCAAGTTTTTGCTATATATGCATTTTGATAGGGTTGCCGTATATGAAATTTGGGGTTATTTGGAGTTTTAGAATTTGCGCTATTAAGATTTCTGAAATTTTTGAAATTGGTCGAGTTTTTTTGGGGCCAAATTTCATGGAAATGCACCTTTGGCTTGATGTTTTATATGTTTTTAATTGCTTTTTTTAGGGTTTTTTTTTCTGTGATGGGGTCGTAAGAAGTGCACTCTATAGATTGGTGTGAAGTGTTGTTAAAATGATTGTCTGTTTTTTTTATAAATGGGCCTGAAAAATGGGTGCTCGGTAAACCTGCTCTCCACTCCCTGTGAAGGATTCAAATTCCTGCCTCGTAATATTCAATCGTTTTTGTGGTCTGCCCCGATGTCCTATTTCTTTTTAATTCCTATGAAGAACTCTAACTTCCCACCCCGTATTATTTTAATTCCTATTGTACCTAAGTCACCGGGAAACGGACAAATAATAACTAGCAGATGGCTGCTAACCCCTGCAGTCATGTCCAGACCCGTGTAGTACCTGGGAGTATCCGAATTTCGTAGCATTTCCCACCTGTAATCCGTTACTTTCCACCTAACTCCTCCACGTCCGACTGACCCTCCTCTCGTGTATTTACCCTGCGCTCATGCGTGTACCCCTAACTGGGTCTCTTTTCCCTGTCCTACTTCAACCCTTTCTCCTCTATGGTCCGCTACTGCGTATGTGCGTATGTACTACCTGTGAAAAACTTCAGATTCCCGCCTCGTAATAGTCAACCGCTTTGCGGCTTGTTCCGAAAACCTATTTATTTTTAATTCCTATTGTACCTGAATCTTTTGGGAACGGGAAAACGGGAAAAAACTGGGAAAACCGGTCCCCCGCAATCCTGTCTGCTTGTCCTATTTGTCACAGAAGTCCTAACCGCTTTTCCTAATTGTCACAGAAGTCCTAACAGTGCGATAGGAATAATATTATAAAATTAGGAAATGTTGTATTGCCAAAATAGGAAATAAAGAAATAAGAAATAAAAAATAAAAAATTACGTAAATGTTGTCTTGCCGAAATACGAAAACAGATCAGGGTGCGTCCTACCGCCGCCCCCCCAAAATTTTTCCGAGCCATGTACAGTGTAATATACAACTGCTCTTGCGGGTATTTCTATACTCCTATTATTATAAATTCTTACTTCATCCGACATATTCTACGGGCAGGCTGAGACACCGGGAATAATAGGTGCATCTCCCCTTCTGTCCTACTGCCCCCTACCTGGTTATCAGGCTATCACTCCTTCCTGCCTGCCCCGGGTACTAGTCCCTGTCTCTCTGTATTACCATGCAGTCGAGGAACATTCCCCATGCCTCCTTCTCTGCGATGGTACCCCCGACAAACTTCGTTAGGGAGGATGCAAAGAACGCCGGGGGGTACCCCCGACGTCTGAGCTCTTGCTTTACGGCCAGTACCGGCAAGATCACCGGACATCCGGCATTTGCCATGCCCCGTATCCTGTGGAAGGTACCGATGATCGCTCCGTACTTCATTCTCTTATCCGAGTACGAGAAATAGTCATGAAAACTTATAAACGACATCTCGTCGCTGATGATCGCATCTTGGTTTTCCATTTGAAGTATGATTGGGAATCTGACCGGACCGGCAGTCGCTGTGACCTTTGCTCCGATGAACTCAATTGTGTTGTGTCCATCGTCTGTTCTTGTTAGCGCGAGTTTCGCTCCATAGCAGGCTTCATAAGTCTTAATTATGTTATCGGTCACGTGGAGCGACTGCTCGCTCTCCCTGTTGATTAGTACCGCCGTAGTTACGTCATCCATGAGTCTGATGCTCTGTATTAGCGCCCTATCCTTTCCCAAGGAATGCATGAATTGAGTCTCATACTTGGCACAGAGAATGCATGCCAATGGTGGGCTTGAGTTCTTCCCCATTGGTATTCCCACGTTCTACTTGAGCATGATTCAAGTCTCTTGCAGGTTGTGTATGTGTGGTTCAAGTGTGGTTCAAGTGTGGTTCAAGTGTGGTTCAATTTGAACCTCGCATACCTCCGTATGAGCTGAAAAGGTATTTTCATGTAACCTTTCCCTCGGCTCTTGTGATTCATCACCACTTTTTTCCCTCTTTTGCTCACGCCGATCTTCGTTCTTCCTTTCGCCTCCCATTCTCGTAACAACCAGTCCACAACTTTCAGGATCGCGTCGTGTGGCAGAGATGTAAACATTTCCTTTATGTTGTAGCTTCGTAGTAGTGCCACCGCACTTCCTGTTTTGCCACTCCCCTTCTTCTCTGTTAGCAGGAGCCTCTTCTTCAACTGTGTCGTCACCCCCATGTTGAAGTGCATTGCATTCGACAGCCTCGCCAACAGTATGTTCAGTACTCTTGCCACTCTTCTACTCCCCGTCTTGGTCGGTTCTTTATTCGCCGGTGCGATCGACCACCATTTTCCAAGGTCCTTGTGCTTGGGGATCACGTATGCACACCCCATTTTGCCTTTTTGATTCCACATCGCTATCTCCTCAAGCCCTGCTCGCTTGTACTCTTCCCTTGCTTCTGCCATGATCTCCCTTTCCTCCCTGTTGTCTTGTTTGTAGGCGCCGTTGTAAATGAACATCTTCTTTAATGCATGTTGATACGTAGACGGGCACACCAGCACTAACTCCCCTGCAATTCTGTCCACCGGCATGATTACCAGATGTTGGTACATCCGCTTAACTTCTCTGACCTCTTCCTCCGTGATGGCCGAGCACTTCGGCCTCCGTTCTATATAACAGTTCTTCACTTGGATGTCTCTCTCATGGATCCCCGTGTGGTTTTCCAATGCAGCCTTCAGCGCCGTGTTGATCCTCTCCTTCAGTTCCTTCTCCCCCATTTGTCGAGTTGGCTTAGTAACATTTTTCCCGTTGCAGATCAGCCCACTCATCCCTAGTATCTCCGCGATTCTGGTGATGACGTGTCCCTCCCTCCTTACCAAGTTGTCCCCTGCGCACGTGCATTCTCCTTCCTTCCCTTTTGCCGCCGTCACGTGGTTACATAATATGCTCTCCACTATTCTATTCTTGCTCCACACTACATGCTGGGTTTGCAAGCTCGTCTCCGTTCTAAGTTCCTCCATCTCCGACCTCCTCCCTTGCCATTCCTCCAAGGTTTCCTCCCTGTGTGTGTGTGTGTGAGAGAGAGAGAGAGAGAGAGAGAGAG
>BFEA01000170.1:295349-314076 GCA_003427395.1 Chara braunii | reverse complement strand
GGGGGGGGGGGGGGGGGGGGGGGGGGGGGGGGGGGGAGGGGGGGAGAAGGGGGTTATATAAATGGGCCCTGAACGGACTTGAAAGGGATTCAAGGTGGGTGCATTAGTAAAGCTTAGTTCAATTTTTTTTTCTTTTTTTCTTTTTTTATGTCTTTGATTCAGTACGGAGTTCTGAGTTGACGACACTCAGGCAAAAGTTCTTTGCATTGCAGTTCTATACAGCATAGTTTTTCTTTGGCAGATATTTTAATATGTATTATCGTTATTTAAATTTATTTTATTATTAGTATTTTCTTTCATTTGTCTGCCCTGGGGCTGTGTGGCACCCAGCTGGGGAGGTCCCCCCGCGACCAGGCGGCTGGGCGAGTGTTTGGGAACAGAATCCACAGTTGACGAGTACCACGGTTTCATATTCTGTGCGAGGCTCGTCACGTTTATAGGTATTAGGTAGTGACAAAAAGTGCCTCCCTCTTTTGCTGCTAGTCCAGATGTGAATGGAAAAAAGGAGAGTAGTTTGCGACTTGCTTTGCACGTGTCCTGTGCTCGTATATTGGCAAGTCACAATTGAAAAGTTGGCTCCCTCTTTTGCTGCTGTGTCTTGGTGTTTGATATCGTGATGTTTTAATGGTGTTGGATATCGTGAGTCACGTATTGGTTCAGATGTGAATGGAAAAAGGAGAGTATTTTTCGCTATGCACAATGTACACCCCGTGCCCCCCCTCCACACCCCCCCCCCCTTCAAAAAGAGCATGGTTTGTCCAAAGGTTTCCCCAAAAGGCCACCCAGAGTGACCTAGTTTGTGGTAGCGTACGACAGGCAGGCAGGCTCCACTGTGTGGTGGGTGGTATGTCTGTGCTAGGAAATGACGAACCTGGCCACAGTTAAGGCTAGGTTGCTGCTTTTTTTCCTAGCATGAACATAGCTCACTGCTCTTAGGTCGTTCGTGCTCAAAAAATCAAATGCAGTGACATCAGATTTTCTTTTGGACGTTCTTTGCCTGCTGCAAAGCAGGATGTACTACGACCTTGTTTTGTCCACTGTGTGCACTGCAACCGCGTGCTATCTACTGTGTGTAAGTTGTGTGAATTATCGTTTTGAGACTCGAGTGCTATATATGAGGCATCGTTGACCCAAAGATAGACATGAAATTTTGAAGAAAAAAAAAGAAGAAGAAGAAAAAGAGTTAAAAACACTTGAAATAACTTCAAATAAGTCCTGAACCATCCTCGACCCAAAAACATAGATGGTATGGAATAAAAAGCAAAAACAAGTAAAATTATTAATGAGAATGCTGCTCGGCCTAGCTCAGTCGGTACACCCCTGAACAAACTATTGAAATACAGACCAGGTGCTGAGTTCTGAAATCCACTAATGAGAAATGCACCTTTGGCTGACACCTGTTGTCCTCAGGGAGCCGCTTGCGATGACAGGACGTGGAGCCCACCCACGTGTCATAATTGCGGGCAAGTTGGGCATTTGAAACGGGACTGCAGTATCGTAATCAACAATGCAGTCCAGGATAAGGTGAGTGAGAATTATTATATTTTTTTAATGTAATTTGAACTCCTCGTTTTCCATTTGACCATCCTGTCGGATTTTTCAAATCTCATCAATCGTCTCCCTGTTGAAAGGGTGGGAGGAAGGGGCAGGGGAAGAGGAGGGGGGGGGGGGGGGGGGGGGGGGGGGGGGGGGGGGGGGGGGGGGGTTGGGGGTTGGTGGGAGCTTGCGGGAGGTAGACCGCCTCCTCTGCAGTATCCTTGGAAGATCGTCAGCCTGAATATCAGCTAGCTCTGAGAGTGAAGGTTTGGGTTGTGTTCTGGGGGTTCCGTCTGTTTCTCGTTGGGCCAGCGGAGGAGGTCGGTGTGGTGTGCTCCCTTTTGAAGTTTTTCTTGTTGCCTTTCTTTTTTTTTTTTTTAACTCTTTTGGAAGTTTTTCAACTTTTTGGTGTTGGCTATCTTTTTCTTTTTCTTTTTCTTTTTCGTCAGAAAGCTTTAATGTATAGCTGTATTGGATCAGTCAGCCTCCAGTCCAGGTCGCTTTTTTTTTTTTCTTCTTTTTTTTTTTCTTGGTATGCATTTGTTCCACCGTCACCTGTGCTTGTTTGTGTTCTTGTCTGTCTGTCTGTCTGTTTGTTTGTCTGTTTGTCTGTCCGTTTGTCTGTCTGTTTGTCTGTTTGTCTGTGTGCTGGTTGGTCGATCGGCCGGTCTGTGGGTTCGTCACTCCGTCTGTCATTCCGTCCTGCGGTCAGTCGGTATGTCCTTCCGTCCGCTACACAGCACTCTACATGCACTTGGGCACCTTCATGTAGAGTGTTGGGTAGTGGAGCGAGGCCCGTACTTTCACTGACGAGGATTACATCTTTGTGGAGTTTCTGCCGTCAGTGCATGCCTTCTCTTTATTAAAAAAAAAAAAAAAAAAAAAAAAACCGTCCCTGGGGCTTCTACTTCTGTTGTCGTCGCTGCATACTACCTGCATGACAATCGATGGCAAACGACTCCGGGCTGGGTTATCGCAGTTAACGAAATCCAGGTGTCGGTGTCTGGTGAGATGATGGTGCGCGCTTAATAATTCAGGTGGCCTGACTGTGCGTTATACCACCACAAAAAGAGTTTGCGACAGAAACAGGAAGTAGCGAGCCATGGTTTCATTAACGTTACACCATGCTGGTCTTGCCGCCTCAAGCTCCTATCTTTAGCTCGCCTACCGTTTTCCCCGGAATAGAATGTACGGTCATTATGCCTGTTTTTTTGGAGCGACTATTAAGTCTAGACACAGCGATAGTGATCTCACGTTCTATTTGGGGGGGGGGGGGCGGAGAGGAGAGACGGAGGTATGCTTGTCTCCAAACGATGCTTTTTGGGATAGGCCTCTGTTCCGTGACTGCCCTCTTCACCCCGATAAACCCCCCCGGTCATTATCACTGCATCTGGTCTGAAAGGTGCACCAAATGCAGCTGCAATGACCGGGCGTTGTATTCGGGTGAAGATGGTAGGTGCGACTGCCAACAGTCCTCCAGGATCGAGGCAATACCGTACACCTGCGCTTTAGCTACAGCGATTAGGCGAGGCCCTGCTCCACTGCACCACACTCGATATCTACCTGGAGCTCAGAATGGTCCCGATACATTCGAAATGTTGCACTCCTCCGAATGCACCTGGTCATCGAAGGTGTCCAAGTGCATGTAGAATGTTGAGTAGTTATTATACCGTGATGAACAGTGAACCTCCAGCAGTGCATTTTGGATGGCTATGTAAGCCTCCCTTCTGCTCCGACGCGGCGGTTAACACGCTGCGTCTCCTTTGGGGGGGGGGTTTGGGGGGGGGTTTGGGGGGGGCTTTGGGGGGGGGGACCTCGGCTGCCCCCAAAGGAGAAGGCTGGCGCTGCCAGGGAAAACGATGCGATTTTATGCCTGCACCAGTCCAGCAGCACTTGGCGCGGGGCAGAAGTCAGCAGCGTTGGGAAAAGCGAGGGTCGGATGCTGTATCGGTGCTTTACAAGTGGGGTGTAATACTCCTTAGAATGCCTCCTCATTGGCTACAGGACTACTGGTAGAATAAGCAGCATTGAACTGTTGGTTGGTACACCGATGAACTGTTGATATGCAGACCTGAGTTCGAGTCCGCATGCCACTGGATGAACGAACTCAAACGATTCTGAATTACCTGAGGCCTTTTGGTTATAGCCTTATAGGCACTGATATCAGTGCATTTCTGCTTTCTGGACAGCGTTGGACTTTCTGGGTTTCAAATTTCAATGTGATTTTGCATTCTGGATTTCTGTCATTTCGCTATCGCTCGTTTCGCTTGCAAGGTAAATATGGTACGCCTAGATGTGCAATATTGTAAATCACTGGAGTTATATCATTTAGAAATCTACGGAACTCCTGAAGTTTTGCTTTCCTCTTCTGGGGATCTCTGTAATCCGTATTTTCTCTATATTTCTCTGTACCCTTGTAAAGTAGAGCCCTCTCTTCTTTCACACGTTTGGGTTGCAGTAGCAAAAAAGGAAGGCTGGGCATGTTGGGACTCTGACTGAAATTGACGAGTTTATTCAACTTTATTGTACTTTATTCTTTCTCTCAGCAGAAGCCCAAGGTGCATTTGCTGGTTTCCTGCTCTCCCCCCAATAACCATTGAACTTTTTTTTTTTCATTTACTGCTCAGGACTGTGCCAGACTGTTTCGTCAGACTTTCACTGACTCATCAGGAGGAGATTGAACCTGGACAGACATTCCGTCCAGGATGCATTTGACTGACGATGGATAAGGACTCGTTAAGGACTTGCCACGTCGCCCAAAGTTTGCAATACCCCTGAGAGAACTGGGCAACCCACCAACTCAGCATTCTGTTGTGTGTGTGTGTGTGTGTGTGTGTGTGTGTGTGTGTGTGTGTGTGTGTGTGTGTGTGTGTGTGTGTGTGTGTTTGTGCGTGTGTGTGGTAATCGTTTCTTTCTTTTGTCTTGTTTGCGTGTGTCTGTGTGTTTGCAGGCATGCCATACTTGTGGAGAGCTGGGCCATTTGAGGCGCCATTGTCCCCAAACAGTTGTCGTTGCTTGAACCCCGTCCTGGGCAGCCTAGCCTCTTTTCAAAGTCCCCCCTTCTCCACTCGCACTGCCATGTGTCACGGGGCCGCCGCAAGGCTCAAAGTGCCCATCGATATGAGGCTGGCGCCACCAGGCAAATCGCAAGCTGCGACGGTTCGGATTTCTTACGGCCAGGCGAAGAAGCGCGTAGGGAAAATGAGACTCGGAACCACTGGTGCATTACTGAGCTTCAGCCTTGAGGAAACGGGCTCCAAGCCAGCCAGCCAGCGGGCCTGGGAAGAGAGAGACAGAGAGAGAGAGAGAGAGAGAGAGAGAGAGAGAGAGAGAGAGAGAGAGAGAGAGAGAGAGAGAGAGAATCCTAGAATCATGTATAAGTTATACCCCTGAGAAGGTTAGAGCGGAGGTTAGAATTTGGCGGGGGTATCAGGTTTCTGTCTCCTCCTTCCTCCTTTCCTTTTGCTGTACACCTACTGCCCAGTTTTGGTAAACCCCCTCCACCTTTCTTTTCATTTCTGTTCTTTGTTTTGTTTCTTTCTTTTTTCTCTCTTTTCACACACTGGCCAGTTTTGCTGCCCCTAGTCCGTGTAACTTAACCTCCTTCTGGTTTGTCTCTTCTTCTCGTCCTTCTTCCAATTCTTCCAACACGCAAATCTGGTCCTGCGGGTGTATCAGTGTGGGTGTACGAGTGCTTTGCGGGCTTTTCTTCGGTTTCTATAACTCTCCAGATGAATGCCATTGGTGCTTTTTGGGGCATTTTTGGAACCCTGTGCGAGGAGAAAAAGTCGTCGTAAATGTGGAGGGCTAGCTCCACCCGACGTACCTGCGTTGTTTCCTCTTTTTTCCTTCAGGCGGATGTGGTAGTTAGTCGTTGCCAGCGTCCTGCCTGTGGCCGCTTTGAGGATTTTGCAGCAGGCTTTTGGTTTCTAGATGAATGCAGTCGGTGCATTTCGGCCATATCTCGACCTCTCCGGCAGGAGGAGAGTAGACGTAGATGTGGGAGCATTGCCATGTGCTCCTCGTCACTTTGTACATAGCCGCATAGCTAGGTAGGCGTCCTGCAGTCGTCAACCTTACCTACTCTTTTCTCTCCTTCCCTGTCTCTCAATTCTCTGCTCGCTTCTGCGTCCCTCTCCTCCTCAAACGAGCGAGCCCAACGACCTTTGCTCTTTATCCCTCGCGTCGGGCCCGTGCAGCACACTCTTCTTCTCCTTGCCTTGCTCTCCTCCCTCTCCTCCCTGCCGTCCTCCCTCTTCTCCCTCTTCTCCCTCTTCCACCTTTTTTTTCCCGGCCTCTACCCTCTCCTCTCCTCTCCTCCCGCTTGCCTGTTGCTGCCTTTTCTCCTCTCTTCTCCCCTTGTTTCCCCACTTGCCCTTCTCTTCCATGCCCGTCCCTCTCCCATCTTGTCCTCCCTACTCCTGTTTCTCCTCTTTCCTGATTGCCACTCCTATTATTGACTTCCTCTTCTTCCTAATTTTTTTCTTCTCCTCTTGCCTCTTCCCAACTCAGTCTCTGTGCTATCCCCTCTTAATTTTCTACCACTCTTCCGTGCTTTAATCAACTCTGCTCCCCTCTGTGCATTGATAATTTGATATGCACACAGTTTTTGTCTGTCTTCCTGCCTGTCTTCCTGTCTGTCTGTCAGTCTGTTCGTCTCAGCGTCGAGCTTCTGGCGGGCTGCTTTCAGAATAGCAGGTCGGCGGATCGAGCCTCAAGATTCTTTCTTTATCTGCAGTGGCCATAGTCGTCTTTTACCAAGACTCCTCCTCCTCCTCTTTTTTTCTTTTTGCCTTTTGAAGTAATGAATGTCCTCTCCTCTCCTCTCCTCTCCTCTCATCTCGATCACCCTCTTCCGTTCCCAGCAGCGTGGTGGCGAAGTAGTGAAAATGCCTTAAAAGTCTTTGTGAAGATCAGTCCGATCGAAGGCATCAAAGGGCAAAACGGAGTCCAAGAGAACTCCTTTTGGGACCGGCGGTCCCAAGGGGTGACCTCGTACTGAACGACGAGTGCGAACCCTTCTTTTCTCGTTTTAAGGGTGTCCACGGTGTATGTCTAAGTGTGTCTAAGAGAGAGAGAGAGAGAGAGAGAGAGAGAGAGAGAGAGAGAGAGAGAGAGAGAGAGAGAGAGAGAGAGAGAGAGAGAGAGAGAGAGAGACGGAGGCAATAATTATGGATTTCTGTGTCCAAATGGAGCACGTGGGGGTCTGCCTTTGTATTTTTGTTCGGACTAGTTGAACAGTGTGTCCGATAAGGACCAGTTGGGACCAGTTGGGACTACTGTGTAGTTTAACAGTGTCCATTCTCATTTTGCTTGGCCCTTTGCGGCTCTCAATCTGTGTCTGTTCACAGAATTGAGTGATGGAATCTTTTTTTTTTTTTTTTTTTTGAATACACTAGCGAGTTTCACTGAATGATGAAATCAACCATGCACTCGTGGTTGCTTTGTATTGCACTACACAAAAATCAGTACCCTTGAGCTTCACACCTTTTTTTCTTTTTCCTCGCCATTCGTCTTGTCATGTGGTTGATTCCGTCAGGACTCGAACTCATGAGGTGTTCATCAACAGCTAGTACGTGTGTATTTTTATCTACCACCTCACCGCCTCATTCAGCCGTGTGGGCTGCTGGGTTTTCCCGGAGGTATAAATTGGTTTTTTAGGGGCTGAAGGGGGTTAAAGGGGGGTCCCTTAGTCTGATTCTGTTGTCTCTCTCTTTTCTTTTTTTTTTTCGGTGAGGAATTCCGATGCGGCCCTCAGCGAAAAGTCGTTTGTATGGCAATTCTACGCAACATATTTTTTCCTGGAATTTTTCGATTTTGTTTTTTGTTTTTTTTTGGGTGCTCGGGCTGCTTGGATTCCTGCGCGGCGCTCATGCCCGGCTGGGCACCCAGGCGTGTATCGGGGCACAAGTTGGGTGCCCGGGCAAACAGCGTAGTTGACAAAGTTCTTTTCCTTAGTACACTGCCAGACATCATATATAAACCTTTGGAAACGTTTCTTACCGAACAACGCTTTCTTTCGACAAGCTTTGGATGGTTGTTGTGTGGCCTTAATTATTAAAAAAAAAGAAGAAAAAAAAAAGAGCTTTGCTCAGGGAAAAAGAAAGGTGTTCCCAGTTCATTCCACCTTTTCAGACCCTCTTTCTAAACTCCCCTTGGAAGGTGGAATGAATGCGGAAGAGTCGGAACACCTTTCTTTTTCCCTGAGAAAAGCTCTTTTTTTTCCAAAGCTTCATTCACCCTTTGGAAAAGGTCATTGCTGAAAAACACTTCTTTGTGCAAGCTTCACCTTTCCAGACCCTTTTTCCCAAGCTCCCCTTGGGAGTTAGAATGAACACCTTTCTTTTTCTCGGAGGAAAGTTTAAAATTTTGAATTTTCATTATAAAGGTCACAAAGCAACTTGAATCACCCGCCGCGGCGGAAGGGGCCCTTTGCGACATGAGGGTTCGACTCCCCTGGCACAATGTACCCGGTGCTTTGTGAGACTATGAACATGGGCCCAACTGGGGCCTGCACCAAGTCTGCAATACTTATTCCATGTCCCCCAAATACAAGAAAATAATAATTACAATAATAATTACAATAATAATAATAATAATAATAATAATAATAATAATAATAATAAGAAGAAGAAGAAGAAGAAGAAGGGAGAGGAAGGAGGACTGGAAGTTTGCCCAAATACATCTATAATGATAGGGCACATCCTGGCTTGGAATTGAGTAAGGACTCAGGAGCAGGGGTATTTTGCTCATTGGCGTTGTAGTGGGAAGGTTGATGTCAAAACGTGCAACATTGTTCCTTTGGCGGCAGTGAGGTGGTGCAACTATGAACAGTCCTCTCTGTGACTACCGCCATTCAGCTGCCATTGAGGCAGGCACAGCTCTGACTATGAACACTCATCTTATGCGTATATTTCTATGTTGGGCCGTCGCCCGGGCCGGCACGCCCGGTCAGGCATGCCCGGGCCAGTTGGGCAGAAGGGGGGTCGCCCGGCAAAACCAGACGGGTCAAAAAAGAGTCAAGGATCCCCCCCCCCAAAAAAAAAAGACTTCAGGCCAGGACTGCGCTTGGCCCAAGCAGTCAGAATCCGGTCTTAACTTCGGTTTTGGTGATGGGTCATCCAGGGGGGGGTTGGGGGGTATAAACAGTGACTAAAGGGCTTAAAAGGGTACATTTGGAGTCTTTTGGGACTCGGGTTTTCTCATTTATTTTTATCTTGAAATTAAGAAGGAATTTCTAGGTGGCCCTCAGCCAAAAGTCGTTTGTATTGCAATTTTACACAACAGATTTTTTTTTTGGATTTTTTGGATTTCTTTTCTTCTATTTTTTAGAATATTATGCGCTGGGATCGCCCGGTCCGGGAGGGTACCCTGGCGACCTTCCCCCAGCCGGGCTGCCCGGGGACTCGCACAGTATATTTGTGTTTTGGTACTCACCACACCTCACTACTATGTGTGTGTGGCTCCCACCAAAACAAAACAAAACAAAAAAAAGGATGGAGGGATGGGCATTGTGCATTCAAGTTGTCTTCTTCTTCTTCTTCTTCTTCTTCTTCTTCTTCGTCTTCTTCTTCGTCTTCTTCCTCTTCCTCTTCCTCTTTGTCTTCGTCTTCTTCCTCTTCTTTTTCTTCTTCGCCTTTGTTCTTCTATTTTTCTGTTGTTAGATTGTGGCGTTGCCAATTGTCATCGTCAGATAGAGTACTTGGCTGGAAATTCTTCTTCTTCAGTCAGTGCTGGTAAGTGGGGAGGCACCTGACTCTTATGTTTCGTGTTCTTGTTGTTCTTCTTCCCTGTTGGCTGAGGGCATACTCACACTAGGCGCTATCTTTAATGCATCTGACCACGTTTACGGCCAGGCCTCGATGTATCTGAGCAAAATTACATCAAAAAAGAAAATGGAAGTATATATATATATATTTTTAAAGCTATATTCTTCTCTCAATTTCACCTCACATTACCTACCTGCCACTACTCCTAATTGTAGGCATATGGGGAACCCCGTAGCAGCGAGAACCGTGTTCACGAGAGAACATGCGGGGGCTGCTCCCAACCTGCAGGTGGGCGATACCGGCTAGGGGACAGCTGGTAGCATCAGGGACCATGCCAACAGTACCAATCCCTGTGCCTCTCCTCAGGTCCCCTCCCCTATGAACATCAGCAGACTCTGCTAAATGCCAATCGGGGGATCCAGTGGTCTATCTCTAGGTGGCGGGCGCCAAGCATGCCCAGGAAGGTACATGAGGCAAATGGGGATTGAACCCACGACCTCCTGAATGCCACTTGCGAGCCTTACCAACTGAGCTAGGCCGAAAATGGAAGTCTTAGTGTGAGTATGCCGTGATTCTTATTCGTACGGCACTTGTATATTCCTCTGTACTAGGCTACCAGAGTGGCCAGGGACCACTTGCCCGGCTGGGCCAAAAAAACATAAAAAAAAAAGTTTACATATATATATATATATATATATATATATATATATATATATCGTCAAATAGAACTGCCCGGTAAACCGTAGGCATATATATATATATATATCCAGGGTTGCCAGGCCGAACTTACGGAGGACCCTAAGCTGACCCCCGAACGTTCGGGCATTCGGGTCCCCGTACGGGCCCCGAACCCAAAGGGTTTCAGACCCCACAAAAAAATATTTCGGCGCCTAAATAGTAAATATTATTTGTTTTTTTTATTGTTTTTTTTTTAGTTCTTTGTAATGTAAGCTACCTGCCTCTTAATTTTGAAGGCATTCTGTGGAGCAAAAAAATAATGAAAAATCGGCAAAGATGGTGGTGTCAAAACTTGCTGGCCCACTCACTAATTTGTTTTTTCTCTCTTTTCACTTTTTGTTTTCCCTTTATTTCGGGGCATGAAAAAAATTAATATTTTTTCGAACCTTATGCAAGGAAAATGAGCAATGGCGAGATGACAATGTCCACCATGGACAATCACATTGAAGGCCAGATTGTATCACAGTGTCCAGAAAGCAGAAATGCACCAATATAACACCAATGAAGAATCGTAACACTGAAAACCAATGTCAATGAGAGCTTGCTCTCGCCACCACCACATGAGTGCCCATGCCCTATCTCCCTACTTGGCGCTCGGCGCCCAGCCTACTTCCTACACAGCTACAACTAGCCTACTAATTGACAATGCAACTGTTGACGTCAGCAGCCTCCGAAGTACTTCCGAAGTACTTGAATATGTCGCACATGCAGACCATCGCCAATACCAGGTACGTGCCCTCACATCATCATGATCATCATCCTTCTCTCTCTCCCTCTTCTTCACCCACTTCTTCCCTCTGTACACCCGAAGACCACCCCCGCGCCTCACTGTAGTCCAAGCCCATCCAGCTATGGAGGCTGGGCTATGGCGCTGCCCTCAGCAGCGCCCTGCTCCCTGCACAACCGCACGTGCTAGCACCTTGCCTCTCAGCGCCAGCAGCAGCCCACGAGCGTCCGCTCCAGCAGCGCTGCCGCCAGCATGCAAGTGCTGAATGAGGCTTCAGGCAGCGAACTCTTTCCTATATGGAAAAGCCTGCCTGCCTGCCTTCGCAGCTTGGCTGGCCTGGGCCTGGGCCCAGAAGCTTCCGGTACGCTCCAGGATGCTGCGCCTCTGTTGCAGCTACTGGGCCTCATTCGGTTGGGCCTCCCAACTGTTTGTGTATGAGCCTGCGATTCTCGTCCAGGGCCTGCATTATTTTGGAAAGGCCTGGAAGGCCGTGGAATGTCTCGCTGAGCTAACACCGCCCTCTTTGACGATTTTTTTTTTTTTTTTTGGCTCGGCAAAATGCCTTCACAATTTATATGCCTGTAGCGCATGTCCTATAAAACTTACAAAACAAAACTCGACAAAATGCGTTACCGCTGTGCAAACGCACCGCCTCTGTGGGGGTGTTCGAGTGTTGGGGGATCACTAACGGGGCCGACTAAATCTGTCTGCTTCGATTGCCAAAACGTGGCGCTGGCGTGACCATGGCGGCGAAGGGAAGAACACTGGGGTGTTAGCGGGGCGTGCCGAGGGAGCCGTGGCATGCTCCTTGTCATTGCTGATCTCACTTGACTTCTGTCAGGAATCCTAGTTCGATGGAAGAAGGAGAGAGCGATATGAGGTAGAATATACCGCATCCACACTGCCCATAAACATCGGCCCTGGTGCTTCAAGTGCCAAGCATACGGGCATTTGTATACCGAGACAGCCTGTGCACGTCACCCGTCACGCTCAGCACGGCGCACAGGGCGTTTAAGAAAGGATCCCTTTGACGATTCACGGTGCCACACGGTTGACCCGGGCCACGAAGGATGAGTGTTCATCGACGCGCCCGGAAAAAAGGAAGGGGAAGTGATTGGATGGTCATGGGAAGGGCAAGGCGAGCCTGAGCAGGACTCCCAACCACCCGCAACATGGCCCCCCCCCAAATTTATGGAGTCTCATCTGGGGCGAGCCCCTTCAAAAGTGCGATCACACGAAAAGTGGGTGGTAGTTGGAAAAAGGACAACGGAACAGGAGCACAACCTGAAAAAGGACGCTAGCGGAAGTGGATGCATTAACGAAAATCGCTTTGCCCTCTTGGACACTGAGCCACATGAACCCCAACTGGACACATAGAAAGAGGAACCAAAGCCAACAGCCCAACAGGGGACAAGCGACAACAAAAAAGAAGAAGAGGAAGAAGGAGAGTGCAAAGAAAAAGAGGTGGAAGGAGACCAGGGAATATGTAGCACAGGGACGGAACATAGAAAAGAGGTGGCGTCAATTACTAGAGGGGGGGGCAGGGGACCAGATGAGGTGGAGGCGGGGCCGGAAAGAGGAGCAGCGATGCCCTCACAACTGGTACCCCCCGCAAAGCAGCCACAGGAAGGACATCACAACCATGGGTTGAGACTGAAGCAGCAGGCACGAGCTTTGCCAGCATGGGGGCAGACCCCAACCACCCCACAAGCACCACCACAAGGCCAGCAACAAACGGATCATGGAAGTTCATGAACGCTGGCCCCTGACTTCTGCTCGGATGCTTTTGGAGCACAACCAATGGACGTAGATGCCACCCCCCCCCCCGGACGTTGAAATGGAGGAAGGTCAGAGGACCCGGTTGACCCGGATGCCCCTCCTCAGGAAATGTGCCTAGACCAGAAAATCCAGGTAGTGACGGACTGGATAATTAAGCACCTGCAGGCAAACTTTCCCCACGAAGGTGAGCAATACTAGGATAGATCTTATGTAGAATTAGTCACACTCCTTAACAGCAGTCCTACGCTGAGAAATGCGTTAACCACCGGGCCCCCAGCCCATCTGACTTGGGCAGAAACTTTCAGCGCATATTGGTCGTGGCACGAGGACGCTTCCGCCCCCCTCCCCCACAGGACCCCCCTCCCCCACACCCATCCACCCCAGCCCAGGAGGTGTTCCCCCAGCCCACTCGACCTGAGACAAAGGAAGTCATGGTAGGGAAGGACGAAGGGATGACCTCCCGAAGGCTCAAGATCAGACAACTTATAGAACGAGGGCTCTTCGAAATGCCTCTTTCAAAACATAATGGTGTACTGGTAATCCCTCTGAGGAAATCAGAAGGGGTGTGGGAAATAGGCCTCTCCTAGGTAGGAGAACACGGAGGAGTACCACTACATGGCTGGGAATTCGCGCCGAAGGAGGGAGACGGTAGAGAGAGGGACAAGATGTTCACTGACCAAATGTGGGCCTTTATTCCGAGCCACTATGCCCCAGGAGCAAAAGCAGGGGTGAGGTTTGGGGCCTGCGATCATCAAATGGCCCGCAACGATCTTTTCCTGCTTTTTGAAACCAACAAGACTGCTAACTTGCGCTGGCTGAACCACAACACGCTGCTGGATCTCCAGTGTGCAAAAGTTAAAAACAGCGAGTACTGGTCAGAAGATGACGTTTGTAGGTGCCTATGCAGGATAGTACGGAAAAATACTCTATTTTCAGACAGATGGGACCAGCCATGGCATGCACTATAGATAAATATTAATGGGCGAGCTGGAAACACTATACTGTAAGAACCAGGCGTGACAAAAATGCGCTAGCTCGGCGGATCTGGATCTGCGATCCATTAATGTTAACGGCCTAGCGTCAAGTAGACCTGAAAAACGGCAGGCCATCTGGGACCAACTCAGAGGGGTGGGGGGCAAACGATGGCCGGACATAATTTGCATCCAAGAAACCCACCTGCAAGACAATCCAGAACATAACAGGGCTCACAGAATGGTCTGGCCCCACACGGCAATCAGAGCCCACGCACCCAGACCGGGCTCAGCAAGAGTGGCAATCTGGGTCCCTCCGGACTCTAGATTCCAGCCAGTCCATTGGGTTGTGGATGAAGCGGAAGGACGCTGGATGAAGCGGAAGGACGCTGGGCTCAGCAGGAGCTGGAACCAATCTGCATACTGTGCATCTACGCTCCTAATACAGTCGAGGAAAGAAGAGAATTCGTGGGGAAGTTGGCTACGCAAGTGTCGGAGGGCATTCCCCTAATTATAGCACGGGATGTTAATGCTACCCTCGACAGGAATTTGGACAGATGGAACGCCCAGGAATCCCTCTTTTTCGCCACGATGGAAGATGAACGAATGATAGCAGAATTCTGCGAGACATTCTCGATCTTTGACACCTTCCGCCGACTGCACCCCCAAGCACGATCCTTTACATGCCTTAGGGATAATGACCTGGCGCGGCTATCCAAATCCATGATTGACCTTCTCTTCATCTCAAATGATTTGGAAGGCGCCTTGCGTTGGGCACTAATCCGCCCACGTAGCCCGCACCCAGGACTAGACCATAAAACATGCGGAATAATACTAACAATGAGGAAAAGATCAGACCAAGGACCAGACTCTTACAAGCTTAATACCTCCTTGTTGAAGGACTCAGCCTTCACTCAAATGATTCGTCACAAATGACTCTTTTGGCATCAACAAAAGCACCTCTTCGACTCACACTTAACATGGTTCAATAATGGACTAATCTACCTGGCTAAAAAATGTAAGGACTTCTCTAAAGCCAAAGCAGCTCAGCGACACCAACAGGAAATGTCCACTCACAAGGAACTACTCAGCCTGGAACAACAGGCAGATTCACAGCATCTCACTACCGCCTTACAAAATGTCAAAGACCAACTTCTGCAATACGCGCTACATAGATGGCAAGGGATTAGAATCCGGGGAAAAATGGCTAGATTTACCCAGGAAGCTACTATGGACACCCATTTTTTCTCCATGGCCACCGCGTGAGCTCGCCGGACGGTCATTGAAGCCCTCTTCGATCCGGACAACGGGGACATCATAGCTACTGACACGACACATTGCACACTGATTACAAGGACCTTCAAACAGCTTTACACGTTCCAGATCCCGCCCTCGCAAGAGGACAGAAGGGACAAAGAATTAGAAGAATTTTTGACACCATTGGATCAACACCTCACCCTGCAGCAGCGAGAGAAGCTGGAGGAAGCACTATCTAAAAACGAGATCTGGACAACACTCCTCCAAATGAAGGAAGAAAAAACACCCGGCATCGACGGTTTCCCCAAGGAATTTTGGGAAACCATGTGGGGGGATCTGAGCACGGACTTATGGGAATACTATCAGGAAGTGTGGAATGCTGGGGACATGGGGGAAACAGTGGGGAAAGGTGTACTATCTCTGTTATACAAAAAGGGCGACAAAATGAACATCAGGAATTATAGACCTAGTACATTACTCACAATAGTATACAAAATGCTCTCAAAAGCATTGACAAACCGCATGGCGGCCATCCTCGAAGACGTCATTCACCCGGCCCAAACAGGATTCATGGCTGATAGAAAGATACAGGAGAATATCCTATTAGTAAACGAAGTGGTCAAACTGGCCCAACGAAACAGAGCGAACGCAGCCATCATATTCATTGACTTTGAAAAGTCCTATGACCACGTAGAATGAAATTTTCTAGATAAAAGCCTGGAAAATATGAATTTTGGTCCCATTTTTCGACGCTGGGTCAGGATCCTTTGTTATAATGCTACTACCTGCGTACAGGTCAATGGATCGATAGCCCCCCCTTTTGAGCTCCATCGGTCAGTGAGACAAGGGGACCCCATCGCTCCTTATCTCTTTATAGTCATAATGGAGGCACTCTCGGCCAATCTTAGACAGAATAAAGACCTTTCCCGTATTAAAATCACTAACATTCCGGAAGAGGGGGTATCAATATGCTTTTTTTTTGCTGACGATCTCACCATCATGCTGGAGGCCACAGACCAGAACATGGAAGAAATTCAAAAAACTTATGAATCGGTTCTGTTGTTTATCAAACATGGCAGTGAACTGGGGGCAGAAGACTGTGGGCTGGTGGATGCATCACCAAGGAGGAAGGCCCCCTGAAAACCCGAGAATCACATGGCTTCCCCTAGACGACCCGCTAAGAGTCCTGGGAGCTTTTATCACAGCAAAAGGAAAGCCGACGACCAATGATGAATGGCTGGCAGGACCCGCAAACGCCAAACTCAAACTATGGAACAAAAAACACACATCCATATTTGGGCGGACCCTGGTCATAAACAATGTGGTGCTAGCCACGCTCTGGTACAAATCCATTATATGGCCCATGAGTGAGGGGGGGCTTAGGGCATTAAAGCAACAACTAGCAGCCTTCCTTTGGAGAGGAGATAGTAACAACCTCCACGTGATCAGCTGAGTGGCATGGGATTCAGTAATTCAGCCTAAAACCAGAGGGGGACTGGGAATTGTGGACCCAGCCACCCAATTCCAGACCCTCACGTTTCGCTGGATCCATCACATCATCTTTTCACCATCCTCCCCCTGGGCCCCCCTAGCGCTGGCACAAATTTTGGCCCTGGCCCCAGAAGCCCCCCTTGAAATCGACCCGTTGATCTGGTTGCAAGATAAGCACTGGAGGCTCCCAAGGAAATACAGAATCGGGGACCCGGCGGACAAACATTGGTTGCGCCTCATACACACATGGAGGAAGTTCCCGCCACCGGACCGTCTGGCTCCGGATAGATGGGAAGAAATCTTCAGACAACCACTGTTCGGAAATCGTTTGATCATGGATCCCTTGGGCCGCGTAAGGTGCAGCTCCGATTCCCCCTGGAAGGGCTGGGTGAAACACGGCGTCAGCAGAGTAGGGGACCTCTGGGATAAAGAGGCGAGGGGCTGGAAGAGTGTAGACAGGATCCGGTCTTGGTTGCGATACTGCCATTTCACTGAATCAGCGCTTAATGAACTTATTGAGAGTTTCCCTCGCCAATGGTACAGTACCCTTCGAAAAGGTCCTCACTTGAAGGAAGGGGACTGGGTAGGGCTACCTAGCCATGATCAGGAAGTAGGGCAGATGCACATTACTAATCAAGAACGAGCCCTGATCGAGGTCTTCTCCGTCCAAAGGGATGGGGAGCTACAAGGAAACCGGCAGCCCTTCATCTGGAAAGACAACATGAACCTATTTCGTATCAGAGTTCTAGATGATGGTAGATGCTGTAGAGCGTACTGACCAACGACCCCGATAGAGGATCTTCCCTTTGACCCTGCTGAGTGGCGCTGGTCCCAAGAAGGTCGAACTAGGCAGGGGACAGCAAAACAACTAATGTTACATAAATTGAAAACCAAATCAGTGTACCGAATGCTCCACCCTAAGAGAAGACTGCGGGAACTAGTAGAGGACAAATGGTATCGGCATCTCAATGTGGACCGCGATCTGCTCAAACCCATTCGATGGTTCCTGCATTATAGGGACAGACCCACAAAGACTGTTGCCCTCCAGTGGCAAATAGCACACCGATGCTTGCCAACTAATGACTGGCTAATAGAGCATAGCCGCTTGGAACAGCAAGGACGGGCAGTACCATGGTGCCACAGTTGCCTCTGCAGCTACCCAGGGAGAAAACGTGCAGAGACAATCGAACACATCTTCCTCCAATGGCCAGCATCGGTGCTATTATGGAGGAGCCGGGACAGGATCTGGCGACATATTGTCCCTAATATAGAATGGCCATGGGAATGGAGGGCCATATTACTGGGCCACTACCCCCCGGTCCGGGGCCCGGTCCAGGGGACCACATTTGAAGAGAACATGTTCCAGTTGGGCAGGCGGACCGTTCTTTGGACTATTTGGTAGAAGAGATGTATTTTGGAAGTGGAAGGGGCACAGGTGGAGGAAGGAGAAGTCATGGAACAGCTACGTTTGCTCTTCCAACATGAAATTGCAGCTCAGTGGAAGACAGCCAGGAATAAGCTTGACCAACTGCACGCCCAAGGAGACATTACTCGGACCATCTTCCGATTTGGTCAAGACTGGCTGGGAGGGGAGATAGAAGGGTGGGTGGCTGAGATAAGATGGTTAGGGGATTGCCAGCTGGAAGAACAACCGCCTGAAGGACACCAGGCAGGGATTGCAAGAGACTATCAGCTGATCTTCCACGACTTGACCAATATAGACCCCGGTGAGAGGCTACGCCCTGCTCAAGAGTTTGCAGACCCCTTCCCCCCTCACCCCTTGGCCTTAAGAGAAAATTTTCCCCCTCCAGGAGGAGCTCCATGGAATTGGCAGAGGGCGTTGGACCTGGTTTCCAGCAGAGTTGGATTGGATACAGATCAGTTAAGGGACGCTGGACCCGTTTTCGAGCAACTTTTGGGATTGAACACATTGATCAGATATGGGAGGCTCGACCCGGTTTCCAGCATTGTACTGTTCTAGATTTGCATTACCTGTTTTCAGCTGAAAAACAGTTACAATAGGCGCCTTATGCCAGCTGTCGTCTGTGCAGCACATGTCTGTTCATTTCTGTATTGTCTGTTATCTTAGCCCTTCTCCAATCAATTGTTATTACAGAGTGCAAAACACACTAGGCGCCATGAGGATAGTAGGTGGATGGCAGAGGCTAGGGGAGGAGGGGAGACTCCACCGGTGCCCCCCGGGCTTTCTCCCCCCAATACCCGACCCTGCTGCAGCTTGAGTAGATTGGACATGGGAAGTTGGACCCGGTTTCCAGCGCAATGATGTCACTTTCTAAAGATGTACTGTTTGGAAAGATGTATCTAAAGGACGTTGGACCCGATTTCCAGAAGGTGTTGCTCCCCACCAATAGATGGAGCGGCCCACCAGGCAAAGTCTCAATCCCGGTGGTTCTCTTACCACCACCAGGATAGAGGCCTTGCGCAAGGGCCTTTAAAAA
>BFEA01000170.1:283228-294804 GCA_003427395.1 Chara braunii | reverse complement strand
GAGAGAGAGAGAGAGAGAGAGAGAGAGAGAGAGAGAGAGAGAGAGAGAGAGAGAGAGAGAGAGAGAGAGAGAGAGAGAGAGAATGGCATGTGAGAGTGTTGGGCCTTCAGGCTTCAGCTATAGTTTGATTTTTGTATTAGACTAGGGTTGAGGCAACTTTTGTGATTTTTGGTGTTTTTTTTGTTCGCCGTTTAGGTAATAGTTGTTATAATTTGTAGCAATTTTTGTGCAGCGTTTCTGCGTGCGATGAAATGAAAGAGAGAGTGCCGCTCTGTAGAAACGCCATTATGGTGGGTGGTGGGGTCTCCTTGTGAGAAGGTGCAGGTTCGTGGAAGTGGTTTTCCCTAAATTGCGAGGAGGTGGGTGGGCTTGCGGGGTCTTCGACCCCTGCCGCGCGGGAGGAATTTTTTTTTTTTTTTTTTTTTTTTAAACAATACCCCTTCAGTGTTAGTGACGCTGATAAGAGCAGACACCACTAGTACTTGAGGGCCGGCTCCGTTCCATTGGTGGGGAGCTGCACCTGCTGGAAACCGGGTCCAACGTCCCTTGATATCATAAAACTTGAAGGACAAGGTACTGCTCATGCTGGGTGGATAGAAAGAAAAAAGTCATTGTGCCTCTTCACCCTTTACGGCGCCATATTTGCGTAGCCACCTAGCACTTGCAGCCTACTTGATTGGGAGTTAAGCCTTTGAGATGTTGAATTTGGGTCAGGTATTCATTTCATCCTAATAGGCTGATGTCCTGCTGTCATCTAAATTCTTGAGGTAGAATGGTGAGCATTGCTCCACTGGGGCTTCGTCATGGAGGGCGGGGAAGCATCTGTAGGGGGTGTATGCAGAATTGAGGGAGGGGCTTACCCTAAATCACGAGGAGGTGGGTGGGTTTTGCGGGGCTTTTTGGCCCCTGCCGCGCGGGGGGTAGGTTAATTCCCTGGTTAGTGAAAACAGCATCGTGGTGGGAGTTGGTGTTTTTGTATGTAGAGTGTGGGGAGGTGCCATCCGCTTTGAATCACAACGAGGTGGGTGGGTTTGCAGGGGTCTTTGTCAGCAGTTTGGGGCCTGTGGGCACAAACCCTTGCCACGCAGGTGGCGGAGCGGATTGGCAGGGGTTGGTAGTAACTCTGGATGAATAGAGGACATCATCAAGTAGCGCTGACCGCTGGTTCCTTTCTGTGGTTTTGATAGCCTTTTGCGTATGTTTTTTTTTCATGATTGGTGGAATCAGGGTCACTAACTAGGGTTGTCACGACTGTTGTGATTAGAATTTTTTGGTGATGAATTTAGATTTTGCTAATAATTTTCGTTGATTTTTCAGTGGTAGGGGCTGTGGACTTGTTCTGGTGTTGTGATGAACCATTTTTCCGTACCACGCGACTTTCTGCACGATGACGGTGAGGGGTCTTGAGATGGGAAGGCTGGGCAAGTTATGGGAGGTTGGATCGGCGGGTAAATTGCGTCAGTGACCTTGCTTCTTTCTTTTTCTTCGCTTCGCTCCTTCCCCTTCGGCGGTGGTGGGACAGGCCCGGGACAGATGGTTGAGTGTGTGCGCCCCGTTGGGCGCGGTCAATAACGGTTGGCGATGGTTCGTTCTTGCTCTGCTGGGAGTAAAAGGAGGGAACAAAGATTTTTGGCGCGATGATCGCGCGGGAGTGCGCCAAGCATTTTGCATGAATTTGGTCGGCGCGTGTGCCCGAGGCTGTCCTCCATGTTAATTGGCGGACAATTTTTATTTTTTTTGCTTGGGAGAGGTACTGAAGATTTAAATTCGAATGAGTCTACTATCTGTGTTGTGGTCATAATATTTGTGAAATACTCTACTGCATACGAGCACATCGGAGAGGTCATGACAACAAGAGGGGTGTCATGAGAGAAGGGATGACGAAGTTCCCTTATAAGTGGTTTTGTCCGTTGAATCAACAACGAATGGAAGTTGAGTTTGGTCATTCGTGGTGTCATACAACATCCCCAAGGGGCTTCATCAAAATTATCCCAAGCTTGAGGGGCAAAAAATGAAAGGCCTACCCTGGTCGTATAAGCACCCCACAAAGCAGCTGAACAACAAACCCATACAGAAGACCCTGCTTGACCAACAGTTGGAGCGTGATAGACTCCTTGTTTTTTTTTCATTTTTTTTTTTTACATTTTAAATGCTCCATCTATTGGTGGGGAGCGTCACCTGCTGGAAACCGGGTCTTGCATCCCATAAATACATTTTTTTTTTGAAACCTTGAGCATGAGCCATAAGAACAGATGGTCGTGTTGATCCTTGAGCCTCTTCACCCTAACCAGGGCGACAGAAATACATGTTTTCCTAGCACTTGACCATACCTCATTGTATTTTAAGCATAAATTTGATGGAGGAAAAGGATCAGGGAAGTCCGTCAGAGGCCTTAAAGGTATAGCAGGATCAACTTCAATTTAGTCATTGAAGACCAAACAGTAGTTCCTTTGAAACCCATCCTGATCATTTTCTTGTGCTCCCTCCCATTTCACCTGCCCTAACCTCCCTCCCTGGTCCCCCCCCAAGCCAGCTTCGATTGAATAATTTAATATTTTGCAAGAGTGTTTTTTTCAATGTCATATTATTTCAGATGCTGTATTTTTTCCTTTAGAATTTCTCATTTGGTAGTAATCTCTGTTTGAATATGTTGCTTAATAGTTTCAGTAAATTCTGGTTCATCCAAGCGTGCACCTTTCATTTCATAGGTACACCTTCATGTCCATATTGCCCAAATGACTGCTCTCCTTTCAACTATTAACAAGTTCAGTGTAAAGTTATTTCCCTGATCAGGATTCCAAGTTTCCAAGAGCAGTGTCTTCCAATCCCAGGGTTAGTGGAGGGACATTCCCAATTGATTTCAAATCTTGTCCCACCAACGCCATAGCCAAACTGAACATGGCCATTGGAGAAAAATGTGTTCTAATGTTTTCGATATTGGCTTAGATGGGAAGACTGATTTACAAAACTTACACGGAGGATGAGTTTGTTTTTTTTTTCTAGCGAGGTTCTATCAATAATCCAATCATTTATGGGAAGACAACGGTGAAGAGTTCGCCACTGTAGAGATTTTACCTTAGCTGATCGATATTTAATGGAGTGAAACCACTTTATTCATTGCAACTCTTCTTTGCTTACATTTAGATGTCTTAGCCATCAGACTTCATTCGGTCTTTTATGTTCACCTTAGGATGAAGCATCATGTACGTAGATTTAGCTAATAGTGTGTAAAGTGACCTCGAGTAGGAGCGCCCCCTTCCACGCGAACTAGACCAGGTCCAGTTTACCAGGTCAAAAGGTAAGTGAGAAATGAGTGTATCTGGTTTAAAGGTCAGTCATTTATCTTTAATCTTTAAAACTCTGATCTGAAATAGTTGGTTCACCTTGAACCACCCAGTGTGCTCTTGTGCCCTAGGCTTAAGGAATCCATCTACTTCCAAATTAATAAAAAACAGGAAGCTATCCTCTTCATTCAAGACCTCAATTATATTCTCCACTATTCCCGGTTGTGTCCTGATGGTCATCGAATCATTGAAGATGAGTTTGGGCCCTTTCCGAAGGATTCTGACCCATTCTGAGGGGATTATATCAATTATTTGTTTCAGGGCTTCCTTCTGATGATGACACTTTTTTCACAAGCGCTTCAGGAGGACCGAAGGATCAATCTAGTTTTTATTCTTGCTACTCCAAATATCTCTTATGCGTATATATATATATATATTTTTTTTTCAATTCACCCGTTTCATGACGAATCTATGCAATTAAGAGTACAACGATGATAGTATTTGATAAATGTGTTGTTAAATAGTGGTTGTTTGACATACCTCTTCCCATCTCTCAAGGGCTACCTTATCAGGTAGGGGGAGTTTCCTCAAGGTTTTAATTAAAGAGATCTAAAATGGATTCCCAGAAAGATCTCTCCTGGCTGCTTGGCGGCCAAAGAGATCCACCTGATAGGGTTCTACTGAAGAACCCCTCGGAAGGGACGAGGATCAATTTCCAAGACACACGAGGGGGTCCATCTCCTCCGGAGTGGGTGGTGATAACCTCCTTATATGTTCACAAGCCAAATCACTCCAATGGGTCAGATGAATAAAAAAAACACGTTTTAGCCATTGAAAGGGCCATAACCCGGGTAGCAGGATCAACGATGCCAAGACCGCCTTTGGATTTTGGGTGGATTACAGATAACCATGTCACTCTACTAATAACATTTTCACATTCATGATTTCCTCGATATAAGAAGACCGCTAATTGTCGTTGAAAAACCTTAATGGTAGCTTTGTCCAAGGCCCATATTGCAGATGTGTATCAGATAGAAGCTTAAACCACGTTATTAATTGTTGGCGTTCTACCCAATAGCGAAGTGTGTTTGTCCTTCCCCAACTTTAATTTTTATTGAGCTTGTTGCATAATCCTCGTATTGTTGGATATTGGTTTGCCTAATGTTGAGATGAAAATCTCCAAGACTCTCATTGACATCTCATGTGGAAGTCATTTAATCTGAGGTGTTATTGAGGTCTTACTCCTTGGTAGTGAATCCACTATCCAATTGTTTTATTTTCTCAGTTTACCCTCATATCAGAAAGTTTACAAAACACATTCATGATTCGTTTAATTGCCTCTTTATTTTCCTGTGAGGCGTCAACCATCAGGCAGAGGTCATCTGCGAACAGAGAGCAAACCGGGATGACATCCTTCAGAATGAAAAAAACGTCAATGCGTTTAATATCTTTATGTTGTTGAAGGCTAGTTGTCAGTTGTGTAGCACACCGAACATGTTCGGAGTTTTTTCGAACGTCCGAACATGTTCGGGTGTTCGACCGAACGCCACCCGAACGTGTTCGGCTGAACATATTCAAAAAAAAAAAAAAAAAAAAACTTTTTGTTTTGTTTTTTTATTTTTAACTCGAGTTTGGTTAGAAGACTGACCATACCTCCAAGACAAAAGTTGTTTATAATATTATTTAAATTTATTTTACATAACATATATGTTTTTCAGATTTTTTGAAGATGTTTTTTTTTTCATATATTTTTATGTTCACGTTCGGAGAGTTTCGGTGCTCGTTCGCGTTCGGTTCCGAACGTTCGGGTTTGGCCACCGAACCCGAACACGATGCTACACAGGTTGTCAGGGCTTCCATAATGATTACAAAAAGAAGCCGAGCAATTGGTTCACCCCGTCTCACCGATCTCTGAAGCGAAATAGGTGGTGTCACATTCTTATTAATCATGACTCTTGTTGTTGCATTCTCATGCAAGATGTTAACCTATCTTTTAAAGTTTGAACCAAAATTCAATTTTTTTAGGCATTTGTCAAGGAAGAACCAATCAACATGATCATAGTTTTTTTTCAAATTAATAAATATAAATGCAGCATTATGTTTGGATTGACGAGAGAGCTTAACTAATTCATTAATAAGGAGAATATTATTTTGGATATTCCTTCTTTGAATAAACCTGGTTTGGGAGGGATGAATTCTGTCAGCTATGAACTTATTCAAACGATTATTTAGGACCTTTGAGATGAGTTTATATATTACGGTAAGGAGTGTGATAGGCCGATAATTGCCGATATTACATTTATCACATTTTTTATTTAATAAGGTTAAGACACCCTGCCCCACAATTTATCCCATTTACCCAGACGCCCAAAATGCATCATAGAAATCCATTAAATTTTGTGAGATAAAATCTCACAGGGATCCTCAAAATTCCTTAGGCAATCCACTAACGCAGAGGTCTTTTTTTCATCCATGAGCATAAGCGCAATCCACAACTCTTCTTTTGTTAAGGACATTTCTAGTTGCTATCTTTGAAATTTTCAGAGGGTTTTAGTCATTGGCGTCAAAAATTTGCCAATCTCCATATTACGTTGATTTGAAGGAATGTCACAATTTTTTGATTTTTTTTTTAAAATCCCTGACAATTTTAATACACTCAGCCGTTGAGGTGACCAATGGATCATTCAGGTGTTGGGGGTGAGTTAGAGTCTCAATGATTGTCTTCCCTGTACGGGCTATTGCCATAGTGAAAAATCTTGCATCCATGGCACCCTCTGTAACATGTTTTCTAAGCTTACCCCTAATACTAACACCTTGTCAGCGTTACTCCATATGAGAAAGTACTCAAGTTTCTAATTCATGAATTTCTTGAGCTACAAATCTATTTATTTTTGTTGTCTCCAACATCAAATTATAAGAGTTGTAATTGTTGAATACGTTGATATAAATATGATTTATTGAGCTACAGATTTATTTATTTTTCTCGTCCCCAACATCAAATTATAAGAGTTGTAATTGTTGAATACGTTGATATAAACATGATTCATTGAAATGACATTCAATTGCTAGTAATTTCGAATATTCATTGCATTTAATGCCAATACCAAGCGGCAGCTTCAAACCCGAACTAGAAAGACTAGACTGTTGTTGAACCACTTAATGTTATCTTGGATAATGACCCTCTATTGTCTCCAAAAGGTTCAAATATCATTTAAATAAGATCTAAATAAATTCATTTTTGAGATGAGACATATTTAGTTTATAATTTTTTTTCCCTTAATCCGACTTCTTTCGAAAGGAGAGAATGACAACACACATGGGATGGTCCAGATCCAAAAGAGAGCTTTTATGAAGAAAATTGATTACCTGAAGAACACCTTTCAATTCTTCTGAGAGGAAAATTGATTCTATACGTGACTTTTTTTTTTTTTTTTTCTTGGAAAACAGGTCCAACATCCCTTAATTGTAATGAAAAGATCATGATACAGAAGTTGTTGGGAACCGGGCCCAGCGTCCCTTGTACCTCTTCACCCTCAAATGAGTGGCGCCGGGTATCTCAGTTACGCCTTGGTACTAACCTTGAATGATATTTCTGGTAGTCTTTGCTGGGTTGCTAGTTGATTGAGATCAATTATGTCTGTATCTCTTTGATTTATGATAGGTAAAAGTAAATTGCAAGGGGGCTTAACCCTTTTTTCACTGAGCATTTCTTCCTTAATCATATTCATACCAACTCACAGGAACCAGAGATAATGAGGCGGGGGGGAATGGGTCTGGGAACTCTGATGGGGGTCGAAGGGGGATTGATGGGTTTACATTTGACCAATCATGGAAAAACAGGCAGTAGTATTTTTGTGCTTCCTCGACTTGTCCTCCCTTTTTTCCTTTCCTAGGTCCACCTTCTCTGATTTGTCCAATTTTGCCTCCTTGAGCCCCCCCTAGCCAAGCGCCACTGAATTGTTGGATGTGATGAAGTATTTCCTTTTTGGTTGATAGGAGTTGACTTTTTTCGTTAGTTTTGTTCCATTGAATTGTGATGTCTGTCAACACTTGCAGTTTAACCATTTCTGTTAGATCAGGGTCATCGAGCCTCGCACCTTCCATTTCAAAAGTACAGCGTCGATTCCAGAGGGCACGGAGGATTGCTCTTCTGCCAGTTTGGAACAAGTTATGTGTGAAGTCATCGAGAGATTGGGGACCAGGTCTCGCATAATAAAACCCTTCAGTCTCATGGCCACGTCTGCAGGGTGTTTAGGGAATTCCAAATCCTGTCCCACCAACGCCATAACCAGACTGCGCCATGACATTGCAAGAAAATGTGTTCTATGGTCTCTGGAATGGTCTTGCTTAGAAATGCGGAAGAACATAACTTGCACCAAGGTTTGACAAGGTCTTTTTCATCTAGCGAGGTCTTGTCCATGAGCCAGTCGTTTATGGGAAGGCATCGATGGTCTATTTGCCATTGTAATGAGGCAATCTTTATCGGTCTGATCTTGACAGTGTTGAACCACTTGACTAAGATCTTCTTTGCTTACATTCAGGTGTTTCATCCATCTGGTTTCGACCCGATTTTTCAAATCCAATCTGGGCCTCAACATTCTGTATGTTGATTTGACCG
The DNA here is from genome assembly GCA_003427395.1 of Chara braunii. Taxonomy (NCBI): domain Eukaryota; kingdom Viridiplantae; phylum Streptophyta; class Charophyceae; order Charales; family Characeae; genus Chara; species Chara braunii. The sequence continues at coordinate 286,902 of BFEA01000170.1, read as the reverse complement.
TCAGCATGTGGATGTTACGAGTACACTTTTTTCGACTCTTCATGGGGACCGTTCATGACCAGTAGATTGGGTCAAAGACCAGTTTATTAATTGGTAGGGATGGTTTGAATGCGAGTCAATGATCTTTTTATTTCAACACTCTGATCCTGAATACTAGGTCAGTATTGACCCATCTGGTTTCGTTTGAATGACTTACCTTTATCTGGTTTCTCTGATTGATTGGAAATATTGAGAGTAAGACTTCACCCCTTCCCCATTTATCATTACTACATTTCCTATTTGTTGGGGATTCCCATGGAGACCCACCCAATCACTCTTTTTAAGTTGGGGACCTTTTCTTAGGATTCTTAGTCATTCTATCGGGATGGCTTCAGTAATTGTGTCAAGAGCGTTTGCTGATCCCCTACAATACCGTAAGTTTGGCAGGAGGTTTGTGAGCTGGTGCCAATCCTGCGTCTCTGAGCTCCAGATGTCCCTAACCCTTAAATTCTCATTCTTGACCCAGCCTTTCCAAGGGGAATCCATACAGTGAAAGCATGTACCTTGTGAGTTAGTTATCCATCTGTTATTGAAAAGGGGTTGCTGGCAGACTTCCTCCCATCTATTTGGTGAAGTTTTATCCAATAGGGGTAGTTTTCGGCAGGTTCTGAGTAGGTTTGTCCAAAATGGGTCGTTTTTAATGTTCATTCTTACGGCTTGGCGATGGGATATAGTCAGTAGATTTGAGGGTTGACCATTACCTCTTGGGATGGACCAGTACCAATTTTCTAGCCACACAAGTGGGTCGGTCTCTCTAGGAACTTCAGGAGCTAGTCTCTTTATCTGTTCTTCGGCTAAAGCTAGCCAAGGGGTCTCCGGGTTGAAAAGTAACCGTTTGATCCACTGAATTGCTAGTGCCATCGCGTGGGTCAGGAGGACTAGGAATCTATACGCGACTTAGTGACCATTCTAGTTCAAGTCTTTCTGAAGCACGTGTAAGAACACTGAGACGGGTTCAACCTACGGAATCAATCAAAAATATTAAATGATTGAGTCAAGGTGGCAATCATTACTTCATCGACTTCCACATAGGCTGGGCATGGGGTAGGGATACGCCAACGATCCAAAAATCGATATGGGCCAGCGTCAAAACCACCAGCTATAATTAATGGAATACCTACTGGAAGCTTAGGGACTAGAGTTTCAAAAAAACGTTGATGACCACCTACCTCGTTTGGCCCATACACACATAGGATATTGATGATTTCGAGTTCCAACATTGCTAGAATGTATACCCACCGACCCTCTACTCTATCGATCTCCCAGTAAACGGGTTCTACCTTGGAACCTGGAGGGATCCAGATCGCAACGCCTGTGCTCTGCTATGCCAGTGCATCGCTTCAGGCACACCAGCTAAATAAAGAAAAAATCCTCTCCATTGCCCCGGGAGCCTCGGGAGGGCCCATTCCGTTTTTTTCTTTTTTCTTTCAAGGGCCCAGTCAGTCATAATGCTGTTGCTGTTGCTGTTGCTGTTGCTGTTGCTGTTGCTGTTGCTGTTGTTGTTGTTGGAAAGTGGTGGTCAGAGATCAGTCAGCCGACCGCACACAAATTATCGCAAAGAAATTAAACTCTTCGCCCTCTATGGACCGCACGCATCACACTCCAGTGCACACAAGAGCATAGAGAGGAGACTTTTTTTTTTTGGGATAATTTGTGAAATAACCCCATAAGTTGAGATATATGCCAAAATGTCCCTGAAAGATGTGGGTAGAGCCGAATGCCCTTTTGGGCCGAAATCTTTGTGTTGTGCCCCTGTCAGGCGGGTGTGCAACTTTGCAATCTGGACCTCGCCCTTTGGGCCCTGGCCTTTTGCAAGAGCGCCTAGGAAAAGTTGGCAAGGACTGGGGCATTTTACAAGGTTGGACGGTACCCGGTAGGGGCATACTGCAAAGATGGTCAGTCCAACTGATGCACGGGTATTTCACCAAAAAAAATAAAAATTGTCAGAGGGGCATTCCGCTCTACCCACATCTTCTAGGCGCATTCTAGCATATATCTCCACTTTTTTTTTTTTTTTTTTTTTACCAAAAAACGTGCTCCATCTATTGGTGGGGAGCAGCACCTGCTGGAAACCGGGTCCAGCGTCCCATAGATACAACCATTGATGGGGGTATTTTGCAAATTATCCCACACTTGTGGAAGTTGTGGCCTCAAAAGGTAAGAGGGAGGGAGAAGAGAGGTTCCCCTCCGAGTTTTATTCTTTTATTTTTTTAATAAGACTCTCCTTTTTTTTTCTTTTCTTTTTCTCACTGCAGTGTCCAAGCAATTAATAAAATGCCACTTCTAAGGACCCCCCTCCCCCTCCCCCTCTCCCCCCCCCAAAATCTATTGCAGGACACTCTGTACTTTCATCAGGAATCATTGCCACCATTCCCAAACGAGTACACAAATTTATTCATTAATCACCACCAGTGGGGGGGGGGGGCCTTCGGCATGCCTGGTCCTCAACCACCAATGCTGGGCACATGCCCCCACCCCCAGCTTCCACACGAAAAAGAAAAACAAAAAGGGCAGGCTGTGGGTAGGTCTCTCGCACAGGCTAAGCCGGCAGAACTGCTGAGCCTCTCTTCGCCAGCCTGCCCTGGTGGGACACATGGGTCCACAATCCGGCAACTGGTGGTGGTGCCTGGCGGAGAAGAAGCACGTGGATGGATCTGACAATCCAAGTCCGAATTCGGGTTGGGCCCCAATTCTGGTTGAGTCCCAATTCGGGTCGGGCACCAAATCTGGCTCCATTGGCCCAGTGGACACACTGGACATGGAAAAACTGGCCCTCAAAAAACAACAAAGCAGCAATCCGTAGGACACACTGGTGGTGGGGTAAGGGAAAAAAAAAAAAAAAAAAAAAAAAAAAAGGACGCACTGGTGGGGTATGACCGTATAACCACCCAAATAATATCAATCCTTTTTTTCTTTTTTCTTTTTTTCTTTTATTAATATCAATCCTGAATCCCACAGACTTCCACAGAGTAGGTGTTTACCTACCATGCTTGCATTTTGTTTATTTGTGTTTTTTAACCCAAAATCATTATTAGCTGGGAAAAATACTATTCATTGTTATCACCATTTTTTTTTGTTTTTTAATCATTTTCACAAAACTGCTCGGTTCCGGTCGGGTCCCAAATAATCTGGCTCCATTGTCCCAGTGGACACACTGGACACGGAAAGACTGGCCCTCAACAAAAGACAAAGTGCCCCTCTGTAGGACTCACTTGTGGGGTATGACCACCCAAATAATATCAATCCTCAATGCACAGACTTGCTCAGAAAAGGTGTTCACCTTTTTTTTTCCGCACAAAAACAGAAGCAACTCGGCCTGTTTGAATGGATCAGAGCTGTGGTGGAATCTGCGATGGATCAGCGCAGCTCCTTCATTTTTTTTTATTTTTTATTTTTTTTTATAAATATATTGGGGTGATCACAACTGTCTATATTCTTCTCTCAACTTCTGTTTGTTTACCTTCCACTACCTACTCCTAAGACTATCTAGAGGGGACCCCTGCAAGCATAGTTTTTCCTCTCTCTGTGAAGGGGAGATTTCATGTTGCCCCTTGCCCCTAATGGTTAGGGTATAGGGTTGGGGCCGCCAGTGGGGGTCTGGCTAACACAAAGACCGAGACCTGCCAGTAGCTGTG
>BFEA01000170.1:244307-272825 GCA_003427395.1 Chara braunii | reverse complement strand
TTTTCACCTGTCGACATGTGGCCATCTGTGAAAGCTAGGTACTTGGGACTCTGCCTTTCCTTTATGATTTTTTTGTTCTCTTCTCATCTCCTATCCTCTAAAATCAGGATTTCCTTTCGTTTCAAACTCGCACCATTGTTAAGGTGCTTTTCTCTGCTTACAGCGGCAGCCTGCGATCAAAACAGGGACGCAGTTTTTGGAGTTTTTGAGTGGCTCAGGGATAAACTCTTGGAACTACTAGCAACGGCGCCTCCTGGAGCAGTGTGAGTGCAACGAGGGGCGGTGGGAACACTACTGGTCAGGTGGTAAGTGAGAAGCGGTGGTGAAGAGCAAACTTGAGTTGTTCCAATTGAGATCAATATGCCATGAAGATCCAAGGGAGCGTGGTGGGGAACCCGTCATGGCAGCTCGGGCTCTTTACAGGGTGTTTGGAAAGCCATAATGAGAGAGTAGCCCTGATGGAGAAGAGGGATTTTTTGTTGGTGAGATGATCTAGCTGGCACATGATTTTGTCTTGGCTCCTAGATCTTTAACAGTAGATTTGGTCTTGTGGATCAGATATCGATATTGGTGGTTTGCTTTTCTGAATGCTGTTAACGCTTCCGTAAAACACATCCTTTGGAATCTATTCACAAAAACCCGATAAGGTAGTATGGGTAGCGGCACTACGGAGGCAGTGTGAGTGCTACTGGGAGTGGTGGGAACGCTCCTTGCTTGTAGTTAGTATAATTAGGGTAGGAAGCAAACTTGAACTGTATCCATAGTGATCTTGGTCCATTGATTGATATTGTCTCTGAAGATCCAAGGGCGCGTGGTGGGAAATCCGTCTTGGCGGTTCAGGCTTCCTTGAGTTTACAGATCCGTACTTGGTCTCTTTTCTGTAAGATCTTGAAGCTAGGCTGGGTAAGGCTCCCAGAGAGATTAGCAGGAGACCCGGGATATGAATTCTTCAGTAGTTCTTGGCTGTTTTGCTCCCCTTATTCTGGATTCCGGAAAGTCTTGCTCCAGTTGCTCACTTTCTTTGTAGTTGCAGACCATGGGATGCTGGACCCCGGTTTCCAGCACAAGCTTCACTACCGGGTTGAGATGTTGAGGATTCCCGGCCTCATTCATTTACGTTTATAATATAAGCTGTGACTTAAAAAAAAAAAAAAAAAAAAAGGGGGATTCTAGGTCAACTCATGTTGACCGAATAACAGCCATACAGAGTGGGAACTGCCAGGTGGAGCTTTTTGTTTTTCTTTTTCAATTCCCTAAATTTTTCCACCTAGAGGATGAGCCACATGCAGCCCACTGGTTTCTTTTTTTTTTCCCCTAAGAAAACCACTTAGTATACAAGCCAGGAAACGGGCCTGGTGTCCCTCGCAATCGCAGCACAGCTCCATCTGAGAGTGAGGCATCACTGAGGCATCATGGAGGCATCACCGGCCTGCACAAGGATGACCCACATAAATTGAGAAATGGGGCCCACTTGTTTCACCACTGGCGTGGGTGATTTTGTAGCAGAGACCCTGCCACCTGGAGCAAGGTCCCCCTGTGCAGGGAAGCAGATCATATCGCTCTTTTCTGCATCCCTCCACAGACACATCCACATTCAGGCATTAAATCCAGTCCTCTTTGCCAGTGGGACCTCAACCCTGTAAAGTTTCACCGTTTCATACACATAAAAGTGACGTTCTCCAGAAAAGGTAAGGGTATACAACTACTTCTTTTTTTTTCTTTTTTGTTTTTTTTAATTTGAAAAGTTGCCTTCTCCTCATCGGGGGACGGCCACATATTTTTCTCTCTCACCTCACGTATCTTTTAACTGGCATTCGGCCATGTCATCATGGAACATATCTTTCTTTTCAGAACCTACCTATCACTACTCCTAAGGCTATACAGGGGACCCCTGCAAGCATAGCTTTCTACCTCTCTTCGGTGAAGGGAGGTTACCTCTCTAGTGGAGGGACGTGACAGCACGTTTGCCCCTTTGCCCTAGAGTTTAGTGTGCACGGTTGGGGCCGCCGGTGGGGCCCAGCTAACACAAGGATTGCCCTAGAGTTTAGTGTGCACGGTTGGGGCCGCCGGTGTGAGTGGCCCAGCATTTGCCAGTAACTGTGCCTCCCTTTTCATCTTCCCCCACCCCCATCGAGTAACAACACTCTCCCACACACCACAGACAACCCACTCACACACACACTCACACCTGTGTTGGTTAGCTGGAAGTCCAACCAACATCGAGTGATTATTCATGACAATACAACAATGGGGACAGTTCAGGCTCAATCCGATACAGTTTTGGGGGGAACAGTTAAGGTTCAAACCGATACAGTTTTTTTTTCTTTTCTTTTCTTTTTTTTTTCCTTTTTTTTTCTGTGTTAAAATCTGGACCGCCCGGCAGCCTGGCCTTCGTCCGGTAGGGCTCCCAGGCGGCCCGGCCGGTTCGGCGTAGGGCAGGCCCAGCGCAATTTAGCGCGCGGTGGGGGGGAAGCTTTTTTCGGCCAGTGGCGGCCTCCCCAGCCGCCTAGTGCTTGATTTTTTTTTTCTTAATGACTTTCAGCCACTTTCGAAGTTTTTAGGGCTATGATCCCGGATTCAAATTCGAACGGGGGATTGTCTTTCCCGCCGACGAAGTTCGAAGCCCAGCCGTCGTCATTGACCTGCCCGTCGTCATCGACCTGCCCGTCGCCATCGACCTGCCCCTGGCCCGTCGTCATCGAGCTGCCCCTGCCCCGTCGTCATCCAGGTGCCCTCCACGCGGAGCCGACCTCCTCCTCCTCCTCGCGTGGAGCTCGCATCGTGCTGTCCGTCGTCGAGCTGCCACAAAGTCGTCAACCTGCCCATCATCGAGGTGCCGACCTCCTCCTCCTCCTCGTGCAGAGCTCCCATCGGGCCGCCTGTCGTCGACCTGCCACGTAGTCCTCTATCTACCCATGGTCGAGGTGCCAACCTCCACCTCCTCCTCACGTGCAGCCGACCTCCTCCTCCTCTCTTCTTCTTCTTCTTCTTCTTCTTCTTCTTCTTCTTCTTCTTCTTCTTCTTCTTCACTCCTCCTCCTCCTCCTACTCTTCCTCCTCCTCCTCCTCCTCCTCTTCCTCCTCGTCCTCCTCTTCTTCCTCCTCCTCTCCTGTTGTCCTTCTTCTCACACCTCCTCCTCCTCTCCTCTTCTTCTTTATCTTCTCCCCTCCTCATTTCATCTTCTTTTCTTTCCTCCTCATTTCGTCTTCTTCTTTTCTCTCCTCCTCCTCCTCCTCATTTCGTCTTCTTGTTTTCCCTCCTCCTCCTCCTCCTCCTCCATCAGCGTTTTTTTTTTTTTTTTCCCCTCGTCATCGCCAGACACAACCGGCACCTCCTCCTCCTCCTCCTCTGGTCTTCTTCTCCTCCTCTCCTCCTCTTCCTCTTCATTTCATTTTCTCTTCTCTCCTCCTCCTCCTCCTCTCGTCTTCTTCTTCTTCTCTCCTCTTCCTCCTCTCGTCTTCTTCTTCTTCACTCCTCTTGCTCCTCATTTCTTCTTTTCTCTTTTCCCTTCCTCCTCCTCCTCCTCCTCTCGCCTTCTTCTTCTCCTCTCCTCTTCCTCCTCATTTCGTCTTCTTTTCTTCTTTCCTCCTCCCCCTCTTCCTCCTCCTCTCGTCTTCTTCTTTTTCTCTCCTCCTCCTCCTCCTCCTCTCGTCTTCTTCTTCTTCGCTCCTCTTCCTCATCGTCCTCATTTAGTTTTTTTTTTTTTCTCTCCTCCTCCTCCTCTCGTCTTTTTCTTTTTCTCTCCTCCTCCACCTCCTCCTCTTGTCGTCTTCTTCTTCACTCCTCTTCTTCATCCTCCTCATTTTTTCTTCTTGTTTTCCCTCCTCCTCCATCGGCCTCTTTTTTTTTTTCCTTGTCATCGTCAGAAAATCGGCAGGTCCTCCTCCTCCTCCTCCTCCTTCTCATTTCGTCTTTTTCTCTTCTCTTCTCTTCTCTCCTCCTCCTCCTCCTCCTCCTCCAACGGCCTTTTTTTCTTCTCGTCATCGCCATGCAAAACAGGCGGCTTCTCCCCCTCCTCCTCTTCCTCCGCCTCCTACTCTCATTTTTTTTTTTTGAAGTCTGCTTCTACTTTCTCCTCCTCCTTTCCTCCTCCTTCCTCTCCTCCTCCTTTCCTCCTCCTTCCTCCCCTCCTCCTCCTCCTCCTTTGGTCTTCTTCTTCTTCTTCCTCCTCATCGTCCTACTCCTCCACCATATCCTACTGCCCGTCATCTCCCATTCCTCTTTTTTTTTCCTTCTGCTCGAACAATAGAAGGGAAGCGGGCAGACTGCAGTTCTTCTTCTCTTCTTTCCTCCTCCTCTTCCTCCTCCTCCTCCTCCTCCTCCTCCTCCTCCTCCTCTCTTCTTCTTCTTCTGCTTCTTCTTCTGCTCTCCTCCTCCACCTACTTTCGTCTTCTCCTTCTCTCCTCCTCCTCCTCCTCCTCCTTCATCGTCCTCTTATTATTATTTTCTTTTTCCGCCATCCCCATACACTACCTGCAGGTCCTCCTCCTCCTCTAACCCTTTCTCTCAGCGAACTGGCTGTTGCAACACACCCTTTTACGGTTTTACCCCTTGACAACCCCCCCCTCCCGACACCCTCCTTCCCCAACACACATGCCTTTCACAAGTTTTTCTGTGGATTTGGACTCCTCTCAGCAAACGCAGTCCAATCCCATCTTCAAAAAAAAAAATAAAAAAATCATGGGACGTTTTTTGGCTCGTCTGGTTTTGCCGGCCAGACCCTCCCCCGTCCGTCAGGCCCAGTCCGTCTGGACCGGGCGTCAGCCTTACCCAATTTTTTTTCTTGTTTCTTTTTGTTTTCCTTTTTTTTTTTTTTTTTTTTTTTTTTTTTTTTTTTTTTTTTTTTTTTTTTTTTTGTTCTTTTGGGGGTAACTATGCCGGAGTTACAAAAACGAGTTATAATTGCACTATGGGCCAAGATACAGTTTGCAATTGCACTTCGGGCACCCTACCTGGCCAGAAAGTTGGGTTGTATACATTGCCCGAAATACAATTCAAAACTGTATATTGGCCCACAGTGCAATTATAACTCATTTTTGTGACTGCCTCGTAGTTTCCCTTTTTTTTGGGTTTTTCAAAACAACTCAACTTCTTCTATTCTGGGGGGCAGCCGTCCGGTTACCCAATCCCGACAAGCAAAGGTATATTTCAACACGAGCATCCAAAAAGAAGGAACCAAGAAAGACGGACCTATATTTATTCTAGAAGAGGCAATTCCGACTAGCACAGCCGGGAGCTATCGTACCCAATCACTCTATTCATCTTTTGGCCTGCCTGTCTCATATATAAATGGAGGAAATCAGGAGAAAAATCCTCCTTCCCCATCCGCGATCCTTAGTCCCCCCAAGGAAACCACTGTTTTTTTTTTTTTTTTTAAATTCTCCCAAGTCAACAGATAGGAGTAATGATAAGAGCATGCACTCCTACCTGTCTTGCAGGGCGCTCCAGTCTACTATTGGTGGGGAGCTATCACCGCTGCTGGAAACCACGCCCAACATCCCCTTAGATACATCAATGAGTTGGTAAACCAGCACGTGATGGGAACGGGCCCAACATCCCTCATGAAGTTGGGAAAGCTAATGAAACTGGTGATAAAGAGAGTTGTACATAAATCAGATGATACCCAACCCCTTCATCCTGGAGTGAGCGCCAAATCTAATTAACCTTCCTAGTTCAGAATCATCCATTACACCTAGTCAATAAGATAGCAATTTTCAGCATGACTATACCAGGATCTTGGAAGATGGAGGAAAAGGGTCAGGAAAATCCGACACAAAACACATGGGTATGGAAGGGTCCACCATTGTCCACTCCCAAAAAACAACCGATAATCTTTTTTAATTTTGGCATTGCCCTCCTCTATGTCCCCTCCCCACTCAACCCTTCCCAGCTTCCCCGCTGGATTCCCCCAAGCCAGCAATGATTGAAATTATAAATATGTTTGAGAATTTCAACTCGTGATGAGAGATGTTGGATTTTCTTTTCTATATATTCTCATTTAGTAGTAATCTCTATTCGAATTTGCTCTTTAATGGTATATGTGAGTTCTGGTTCATCTAACCTTGCTCCCGCTCATTCATAAGTGCATCACCTCATCCATATAACCCAAAGAACTGCCTTTTTTATGAAAAAAAAACTGAGATAAATGCTGCGTATCAAAATTTCAAACGTCGACAAATCTTGGAAAATGTTCGGCAAACAAAAAAACTTACTAAAATATATATATACAGGGTAACCGGCGTTCGGGACGGGCCGAACGCCCGAACCCGAACGCCCGAACCCGAACGCCCGAACGTATGGGACCCCTTGGGGATGCGTTCGGCCGTTCGGGCYGAACGYGGACCCAAAAAAAAAAAAAAAAAAAAAAAAAAAATCAAAAAAATCTGAAAAAAAGATATGTCATGGAGAAAAAATAAATTAAACAAGATTTGCCTGAGCATTACATCCGAATTCCTTACCAAATTTGAAATAAAATAAAATACAAAAAATAAACACTAATAATAAAAATAAATAAAAATACAAAGAGAATTAAATTTAGTGAGTGGGCGAGCATGTTTTCGACACCGTCATCCTTGGCGATTTTTCATTTTTTTTTTGGCATAGCTAAATGACCTGAAAATTTACAGATGTGTACTTCACCGAATACAAAACCCACTAAAAAAGTTTCAAAAAATAATAAAATTGTTTAGACCCCGAACTAAAGTGAAAACAAAAAGTAAAAAGTGAAAAAATACGTGGGAAAGCACATTTTGACACCGCCATTTTGGCAATTTTTAATTCTTACTGGGCTTAGCCAAATGACTTGAAAATTTACAGGCATATACCTCACGTCATAGAGAACTCACAAAAAAACATTCGGAAAAACATTATTATTTTTAGGCCCCGAAATAATTTTTGGCGGGGGCCGAACGCCGTCGGGTTCGGACCCCGTACACGATCCCAAACGCCCATACGTACGGAGGTCTGCCCGGGGACCTCCGTACGTACAGGCTGGTGAACCTGTATATATATATATATATATATACAGGGTAACCGGCATTCGGGACGGGCCGAACGTCCGAACGTCCGGGGCGCCCTATAGACACGTTCGGCCGTTCGGACCGAAAACAAAAAAAAAAAAAAAAAAAAAAAAAAAAACCAAATTCGTCCAAACAATCTGAAACAAATATATGTTATGCAGACAGACAAACTGAACAACATTTGCCTCAGAGTTACCTCCAAATTCGATACCAAATTTGAATTAAAAATAAATAACGAAAAAGAAAAATAATAATAGAAACAAAAAAATTGAAGAGAGAATTATAATCAGTGTGCGGGCGGGCACGTTTTAAACACCTCCATCTTTGAAGATTTTTTTTTTTTGGTGGATCGGTGAAATTCCCTGAAAATTCATAAGTATGTATCTCACATGATACAAAACTCGTTAAAAAAACATAAAAAAAAAAAAAAAAAAGTTTAGGCCCCGAAACAAAGTGAAAACAAAAAGAGAAAAGAGAAAAAAAATAAAATAGTGAGTGGGTGAGCACGTTTTGACACCGCCATCTTTGGCGATTTTTCATTGTTTTTTGGCTAAGCAAAATTATCTCAAAATTCAGAGGCAGGTACCTCACATCATAGAGAACTTACAAAAAAAACTTCAAGAAAACATAATAATTTTTAGGCCCCGAAATAATTTTTAGCGGGGGCCAAACCTCTTCAGGTTCGGAGGGGTTCGGCCCCCGAACGTGACCCTGAACGCCCGAACGTACGGAGGTTGGCCCGGGGGCCTCCGTACGTACGGGCTGGTAACCCTGTATATATATGTATATATATATTACCGGGCAATTCTGTTTGTGACGATATATATATATATATATATATATATATATATATATATATATATATATATATATAGATATTTCGAAGGCTAAAAAACAAACAAACAAGACCGGTAAATTTTCACAAAAATGAAAATTACCAAGAAATAGTTGTTAGACATGAGTGAGAAATCGATGTATTTTGACAGGACGATCTCATTTTGTATGTAAATTATTTTGTGTTTCTTGTATACTTTTTCATGAATTAGCATCGGGAGGTGTTTTATATGGTGTAAATAAGTCTAGTTGGTAGTTGTTCATATATGCATTTGTTATTTATCTTAAATGAAAATGATGGATTGTGAACTTTTTTTATTACTTGCTATTACTCTTTTTTTAATCACTTTTTTTTTTCTTATATCTTATATCTTTCTCCTTTATTTTTGGTTACTTATCAAATGGCATGAAGTCGAGTGGAAAACATCCTTGTGTAAACTTTCCCAGAGTACGAAGCGGCGAATAGAGACACGTTGTTGATTTGGCAGCGATGGCCTCATCAAAGGATCTTCGATACCGGGCGGAAGCATGGCTTATCAAAGTGAAATACATACGACAACACATGCAGCAGTTGGTCGACATGTTGTCCTCGGCGGCTGAGGTTTGGCCAGTGGTGGCTTGGGGGGGGTAGCACCAACCTTATGGTTGGAGGACAAGTGTCAACAACTGGTAACATTGCTTTGACAAATTGTTGAGGATTCGGCGTTGGAGACCTTCATTGGTTGGCAGCGGGCCGAGGCTTTGATCACCAGTTTCAATTTGATCTTTGACGAAGACGCAAAGTATCGCACAGTGATGACGGAGCGACTGTCGACTAAAGCTTGACTGAAGGTGGATTTAACTACTCCGTTGAGACAAACAACTCGCGAACGGTGTCCTTGCGAGTAAAGTTTATACGACAACAACAAGAGGAATGAACGTCGCAGCCCTAACGATGGAGATACTTCGGTATCGCCATACACAGCAGCGACCATAACTTCAATACCATCAACAATGCTCACAATGATGACATCTACTGCACTGCCTTTGACATTACCAATAACGCATACAATGATGATATCTACAACAACGTCGACTGCACTTATGACGATGACATCAACAACAAATACAACATCTACAACAAAGACAATTCCTTCAATCACATCAACTGCACTCATGACGATGACATCTACACAAGCAACAATCAATCCAACGACAACAATAGTGCTCCTAACCGTGATATCTGAAACACAATTTTAAACAACAGCTATCTTGTTGACATCAATTGTTGCGACCGATATGTCACCAATATCTTTCAATGCAACAACCACAATGGTGAGTGCTACTCGGCCTCTTTCAGTCTCCTCTGTGTGGGGGGTTCTTTTGAAAGTTTTCATTCCTTTGTTGGGGTTGGAGGGCGACCTGTTGAGGTTGAAGGGCAACTGAGGGTTCTTGTTGGGAAGCTTTACTGTGCATGGGAATACGTTGACCGAGTGGCGCGGTGAGGGGTGACATGGTGATGAATCATTCATGTGGGACTCTGGGGGAGGAAGGAAGGTGGTTGCAAGGAAGGTTTGGGATACCTGTTGGGCGTTGCTGTTGTCCTCCCTGCCTGTTCTTTCTTCCTCTTCCCTCTCTACGTGTACCGATTTTCCTTGTTTGCTGAATTTTTCCTTTCTTTATTTGCTTGAAGGTCATTTCATCTCATGGATCGTGTTAACTGTTGGGCATATCCACTTAGGGTTTTGACTGAGACCCAGGATGTGCTCGACTTCTTTTGCCTTGCTATAATCCCCCCCCGTAATTTTGCTTTGTAGGGTTTGATCATTTGCGGTTCGCTATAGTAGGGTAAAATTCGATTGTCTATCGGGCTGGGTTATTTCTTCCCTTCAGGGGAAGCAATCAATGCTTAGTGTTCATGCTCTATTCTCGTTGTATACGAAATTTGTCTCTACGGGAGAAGTGGTCGAGACTCTTCCAGCCCTAATGGGAAGAGGCGTGTGTTTGCGTTATATTCAATTTCCTAATTTGAACCATGGGCACCGGGCCCCCTTGTTAAAAAACAAAAAAAAACTTGATTATACTAAATATACCATAAGTGGTAATATGATTTTTTAGCTTAGAAGTTTTTCTGTATTTTTTACTTCTTATTATTTTCTTCATTTACTTTGTCTCGGGTGTATCCTTCTTCAGTATACTTTTCCGTGCGCTTCGCGACTAACCCAAGAGAGTTGATTATTTACCTTTCATTTCACAACGTCAATTTGGGTACTTATAACCATGAGATATCCCATTATGACTTTTTGTGCTTCAAACCTGTTGATTAAGCTTCAGTTTAAGCTCTTAATATAAGATTGAGTTACCAACCTTTTGATTTCGACAACATCTGCTCTGGATCCGGTTTTTTTTTGTTTTTTGTTTTTTTTTAATGGGAACAAGACGTGGGGAGCAACACGTGCTAAGAACCGAGCCCAGCGTCCCATATGAAAATTTACATAGACTTTGAAAGTTGAGATACTGGGCCATTACCTGGCTTGGCTAAGAAAAATTGGGGCTACCTAGAAAATTACTACGACAGACTTCGGAATTAGACAAAATTCAGAAACTGACTCAAGAATCCCCCATCCATCCTCTTGACCTCACTCTGGCAAGACTTACTGCAGCAGAGCCACCATCTCTGCTGCTGTTGTACCCTATTTCCATTTTACCAGCTAGCCCGTTCACTAGTAGGATGCTTGGATCCTGCTGTTATGATAATAAAAAAATCATCAACATATCTTACATAGAAGAGTTTTTAAAACCCGGATCCATTGGATCTAATGAAGTTTTCCATAGGGTGCGTGAAGTGCCTTTGTTGAAGAAGAGTTGTTGAGTAAGTGAACCATTCTTTTGTAAGTCTATCAAGAGCCTTTTCGTGCCTTTCCAGAATTCGTGTTACCAAACTTACTTTTGATAGTCTCGTAGAAATATATATAGAATTACGATCAACAAGAAAACCTCTTAGATTCGTATATTTGCCCTAGAGTTTGCGTTCTTTCAACGAAGAAGAAAAACCTTCATAGATCTTATCTAGAGGAAGACTATTTTCGTCTGCGAAATCTGATTGATCCGCTTGTGGTTGTTTATCTCACTTTAACAAGTGAAGTGCGTGCTCTGCAAGCGCCTTGGGCAGTTGAGTCGAATTGAACTACACTTGAATGGATAATACAAAGTCCTTCAACTTTTCATACCAGGTCCTTTGAATAATTTCTAATTTTATAGTCATCAAAGAAACAAATAACAACATTGAAGTTCAAACGTAATTGTTGTTATTTTGATGTTAATTAAAGTCAAGAAAGTAGTCCCCTTTCGGGCTATCATTCCTTTATTTATTGTCTCCACTCAGCCATCAGTTGTCCCCTTTCGGCCCATCGTTCCTCCCGGATAAATTTGCGTTCAATCCCTCTTCCTCCAACTTCATTCTTTCCACAAAGGTCCTGCCAGTTCATTATTTAGCTATCGTTTGTCTCTTCAATCTGCCCCTAAAAAGCGCTACCACTGCTCTAGATCGCTCCTTTAATCCTGACCAAAGGAGTGACACCCTCTTGTTTCTAGGGAAGTAATTCCTACTTGTATTAACGACAATGACGAGTCAGTGCTGAGTACAATGATTTTACTAAAAAACAAGTTGGTAGTGCCTTTGTTTTTCTGGATAAGGTAAAATCAATCGACTTAGGAATGCACTACCTCTGCCTCATGGTCCAATGATGCCTTAGGTACCATCTTCACCTGTAACGAGTGTGTACACCTGTAAGGAGCATGGGAAGGTTTTATTGTCCGTTCAGACCATGTCTAACCAACTCCTATTTGAGGAATGAGCTTCTACAATCCAGTTGATGAAACTCAATGGTTAGAGCACCAGTTCAAAATGCGCATTGTGGTATAAGGTTGTGGATTCAAAACTTTGCATCCTTGCACATGGACATCGGCAGGGCGTTAGAGTGGCGAACGACTGGACACACACCACCTTGGGATGATGCAGGTAAGCTAGTACAGACACTGCCTGCGCACCACCCAAGGGGTAGCTCATGGTTATTGTATGTTGCGACTGGGCGATGGTGGTGTGTCCTAATGTTCGTGGTCTATGGGGTGGTCACGAGACTGCTGGGCGATTTGTACGGTCTGGTTCACTTGAGCCCAGCAGAGCATAGCTACAGACTATTTCATGGTATAGGTCAACAAGTTAAGTAATTTGTATGATTCACATGCGGCCCTTTGTTCGATACCAGATCATGACTTAGGGCTGGTCATCCTCCTAGTACGTAGTCAAGGGTTGAGGCTGGCATAGCAGTTCTTTTCTACGGGATGTCGGGGGTGTCAGGAGATACTGCACCTTACCGCGGGGCCGGACGGGCTCCAGGGACATACGAGGGAACGAAGGATTGTCAACTCTCACAGATTACCATACAACAAAGGGTCAATAGATTATCAGGGTTGGCTATCCTCCTAGTACATAGCTTAGGGTTGAGGCTGGCATAGCAGTTCCCTAGTACGGGATGTCGGGGGTGTCAGAAGATACTGCACCTTACTGCGAAGACGGAATGGGCTTCAGGGATGTACGAGGGAATTGAGGATCCCCAGCTCCCTACCATCACACAACAGAACAACGATGATTCACATGCTACCATCACACAATAGAATACCGAAGTAATACAACATATTGAGGATAACAGATTCAGTCGATAACTCATGACTAAGGGTTTGTTATCCTCCTAGTACGTAGGATAGGGTTGAGGCTGGCATAGAGTTTCCTTAGTACAGGATGTCGGGGGTGTCAGGAGACACCGCACCTTACCGCAGGGCTGGGCGGGCTCAAGGGACACACGAGGGAATAGAGGATACCCAACTCTCTATCATCACCACACAATAGAATATCGGGATAACATACCTACAGGACCTGTAGAGATATGGCTAGTCCTAGCGCCCGAAGTACCCTTGCGGCAAGGTTCGGACGACTATGAGCTCTACTTAGTCCGGTATCCGCAACCACTGTCCGCTCAGTTCAACTCTGTTGCAATAGACTGTAAGATGATGGTCCTTAGTGGATAAGGTAGAGCCGTGGGAGTAGAGGTGCGCTGGGGGAAATTATGGCAGTGGTAGGTTGGAAGGGAAGTTCCATACGAATACCACATGGCTAAGTGCCGAAGGCACCCCTCACATGTCTAGCAACCCAACCTCTACAACTACCTGGGCGTTATTAAAAAAAAAAAAAAAAAAAAAAAAGGAATGAGCGTCTGCCCATGTGTACGACCTTTGGCTTGGATAGAGGGCCCTGAATGCAACAACCATCCTTAACTGGGCCATTACCAAATTCAAAGCCTCGACATCAACCTGGTGTGCACCTTCTTTGATAAAATCCAATTATTACAATCCAGGTATGAGAATTGCATTACAATCACAAGCAATATTCCAGTGGAGTTCAAACTCTGGTCTTTATTTCAACAGTTCAAGGGTTGTACCAACTGAGCTAGGCCAGTTGGTTGGCCTTTAATCCTTCTCGTTACTTATATGGTCCGGGAATGAAAAATCAAGGCAGCTAGGCCCCCGGAGGGCTGCGCCCGTCGGTCTAGTGGGACCCAATGTCACCTCATGATGATGATTTTTATTTTTATTTTTTTTTGAGAAAGCTTCATTACAGGGACACGCTTATGGGGGTGGTAAGATCATCCTCCGCACCCCTAGCAGTCGCTCAGGCTGTTTCTTGCAAAAAAAAAAAAAAAAAAAAAAAAATCGTTCTCCGTAAGCGGCCCTGCATTGGAAGGCTCCATCTATTGGTGGGGAGCGTCACCTGCTGCCTACCGGGTCCAGCGTCCCATTGTTACGCATTTCATTGTGAGGAGTAAAACAGCTGGAATGCTACAACCCACGCTGATTTCTGTTGTGGTTGTTCTGAGTCAGGCCTGGATATGCTGTATGTCCAGTATATAGAGTACCCAAGTTGTTCTCCACAGTCTATCTTTGCTGTAGAACCCCGACAATTGATGAGTCCATTCCGAAGTACTGATGAGTATTTTAATATTTTCCTAAACAAGGGAGGGAAGAGCTCAACGTACTCATTAACCTGCCACAGTCGACAACCGAGAGAGAAAAGAAAAACTGCACCAAGTTCACCAACGGTATTTCAGGATGTCATTTCCACATCACTGCTCAGTTATCTAGAGTTGTTGACCCCTCCCCCGGTGGCCTCCCCCCCAAAAAAGAAGGGTTGTAGACCTCCACCAGTAATGGGAAAAGCCTAAACCTTTTTTTTTTTTTTTTTTTTAAACACCCTGAGTTGGTGCTAGGGTAGCTGATAAGAGCAGACTACCCTAGCATTCTCTGGGAAGCTCCATTTATTTGTGGGGAGCAGCACTTGCTGGAAAACGGGTCCAGCGTCCCTCACATTTGACGAGTGAAAGATGAATCGTTCACAGTATTCCCGATAATCCTCCCTCCTTTCCAACAATTGGGAGAGAATGATGGTATGGCTGTCTACTCTTCCGTTCCCATTTCCTCTGCAACTGAGTCGTTTCCATACCAGGACAGTGGAACCAATGCATTTTGAGGTAGAACAAAAAAACTTGGGAACTCATGAGCTGGGCGAAGAGGTATCAAGGGATCCACCTGAGTCCAATCATTAAAAATCAACTTGTAGTTTCTAATAAGAACCTGCTCCTCCTCCTTCTCCGCTCCCTTCCATTCCACCCTCCCTATTTTTCCGCCCTTCCCCCCCCCCAGTCAGTTGCTGCTGAATTTATGAAATATTTTTTTAATTTCAGATTTGGATGAGTTGGATTGGATTGGATCAATTTCACTATTCTATCTAGATTGTTTTGTGCATGGTGACAATGTTTTAGTCTCCCATGGAAAATGTGCGGGGGAATCCAGTCACGAGAGTTGTCATCCCAAATGTCCTTGATCCTAATTACTCCTCTCTTGATCCACCTCTTCCATGGATTATCATTGCAATGAAGAGTGATGTCTTGGTGGTCTGTTATCCATGTATTGTTCAAGAGTGGTTGCCGGTTGATTTTTTCTCATTGTTCAAGGAAGTGCTTGTCTGGTAGGGGTAACTTCCTCCATGTTTTGAGAATAGTTGGTCATAAGGGATCCATAGTGATGTCCTTCCTGGTTGCTGCCTTGTTTGTCATTTGGTTCATATCTGTCTCTTTGGTTGTGCCTCTCGGTATGGACCAATCCTTATTCTCTAGCCACATGGTTGGGTCAACAGTCTCCGCTGTCTGGGGGGTCAGTCTCCTTAATTGTTCCCAGGCTAAACCACTCTTAGGGGTTTGAGGATTGAGTAGTAGTCTTTTGATCCATTGGATGGAGAGTGTCATGGTTTGGAGTGTTGGATTAATGATTCACAGGCCCCCTTTAGCCTTTGGTTGAATGATAGAGGTCCAAGCCACTCTACTAATGACGCTCTTGTAATCATGGTTTCCTCTCCACAGAAAGGCTCCGAGTTGTTGATGAAGGGACTTAGTTCATTTGTTATCTAGGGCCAAAATTGTTGATTTGTACCAAATTGAGGCTAGTACTACATTATTAATCACCAAAGCTCTGCCCATTATAGATGTGTGTTTACTCTTCCATAATCCTAATTTGGTCTGGGCACTTTGAAAAATAACCCCCTCGTTGATTGTTCGTTTCCCTTCAGCAGATAGCGAAATACCGAGGACCCTTATTGGCCTGTCTAAAGGAAACCATTTAATTCGGGACATTTAAGGTGGTCTAACTCCCTGATAGTTTATCCCTCATCCTAAGGTCTTTTCCCCCCAGTTGACTTTCATGTCTGCTAATCTACAAAAATTGTCAATTAATTCTTGAATTGCAATCATATTTGCGTGTGATGCATCCACCATCAGAGAGAGATTATCAACAAAGAGAAAACACATGGGGATTGTCTCTTATGGGATGGACGTCACTCGTATTTTTCTAATATCCTTGTGTTGCTTTAGATTAGCCGCTAAAGCTTCCATAACAATGATGAAGAGAAAAGGTGTCAATGGACCGCCCTGTCTGACTGATCTTTGCAAATCAATTGGAGGTGCCAAGCTGTCATTGATCATGACACCGGTGGTTGCCTTTTGATGCAAGATTGCGATCCATCTTCTGAAGCTTGATCCAAAGTTCATTTTTGCAAGACATTTGTCCAGGAAGAGTCAATCTACATGATCATAAGCTTTTTCAAATGCATTATGTTTAGATTGGCGTGCAACTTTGATAAGTTCATTTATGAGGAGAATATTGTTCTGTATATTCCTTCCAGTGATGAACCCTGTTTGCGCTGGGTGGTTGATGTCGGCTATGACTTTGAGCATTCTATCTGCTAGTACCTTTGCAACTAATTTGTATACCACCGTGAGGAGTGTGATTGGGCGATAGTTATGAATATTAAGTTTATCTCCTTTTTTGTACAAAAGCGTGAGGACCCCTTGATTAACTATTTCCCCCATATCCCCTGCTTCCCATGCCACATGGTAGTAATCCATTAAATCTTGTGCGAGGGGACCCCACATGACTTCCCAAAATTCTTTTAGGAGGTCATTAATTCCTGGTGTCTTTTCTTCTTCCATGAGAATTAGGGTCTTCCAAATTTCTTCCTTGGATACTGACATTCCCAATATCTCCTTTTGTTCATTCGTGATTGATTTCTTGAAGGGAATTAGGAATTCATCAATTTCTTTCTCCTTTTGTGTCTGAGGAATAACTGAGTTTTTTTACGTGAAAAAATCTTTGTAAAAATCTCTGACTATTTTCATATTGGTAGGTGTTGAAATGGCTAAGGGTTCATTGTTGCTGAAAGGATTTATTAAAGTCTCTATCGTGGTCCTCCTTGACCTAGCTTTGGCCATGACAAAGAAGCGAGCGTCCATATCCCCTTCCATCTGATGTTTTTTTAGTTTTCCCCGTATTCTGAATCCCTGTCATCTGTATTCCATGTATTTGAGTAATTAATCTTCTATTGTTTGGATTTCCTTTGCAACTAGCTCCAGAGCGTCTTGATCGTATGACCTTATCTCTTTTTCTTGTAGTTCTTGACATTTTTAAAGGATTTCCGTTTCTTTTTGATGTCTTATCTTTGCCAAGGCTTTAGAGTATTCATTGCATTTACGACCTAGAACGGCTAGGCCGTCGTTGAACCACATGATGTCATTGTCGATGCGAGCTTTCTGTTTTCTCCATAATTCTCATACGTCCTCCGGGTATTGAAGGAAGTCCTGGTCCTTGAGGTGTGAAGTATTTAGTTTATAGAATCCCCTGCCTTGATCTGGCTTCTTTCGAAAGGAAAAGACTGCCATGCACATTGCGTGGTCAAGGCCTGGATATGGGCTTCTAGGTAGGATGCAGACAAATTGAAGTCCTCCCTGAAGATCTTCAAAGGCTAGAATAAGATCAATCCTAGATTTAGTAGGTCTGTTTGAATGTCTTCTAGTGAAGCAGGAAAATGACTTAATGGTAGGGTTCAATCTTCTAAAGGAGTCAAACAGGTTGTAGGAACTGCACAATTTAGATATAATTTGTTCATCAGTTTCTATATATGGTGGGCACAACTTAGGAATATTTCATCTATCCAGGTTATGGTCCGGTGCTGCATTGAAATCCCCTGCCATTATCACTGGGATACCTACCGGGAGGTGGGAAAGTAATGATTCAAAAAAAAATTGGCGTTCCCCTATGTCATTGGGTCCGTTTACATTGAGTATACTGACTACCTCTAATTCTAACATTGCCAGTATGTATACTCATCTTCCTTCCTGTTGGTTTGCTTCCCAGTTGAGTATCTCTGCTTTTGAATCCGGTGGGACCCATATCGCCACACCTGCACTCCCTGGTTTAGGGGCATGTGCCCGGTATGCCGTGTGAGGCCAAAATTCCTTGTGAATATGATTATGTGGTGTTGTATTCATTAGGTGTGTTTCTTGGACACAAATTACGTCAGGCCACTTTTTCCCACCTACCCCTTTGAGGAGTTCCAATATGGCTTGGCGTTTAGAGTTTTTGGTTGAAGCAATACCATTCACACTGAGTAACCGGAGGTCCAAATCGGCATTTATTTTGAGGAACTTCCAATTTTTGTCTTTATTATAGAGTAGGTCTATTAAACTCATTTCCTCAGTTTTATTACCCATTTCACAATATTTCTTCCCAGATCACCTTATCCAGAATCCCACCTTTCTTGAGGGAAGCCTCACGTACCAATCTGAGAAGAAGAGTGATGATATCCTCTTCCGTTCAAAACTGATTAGATTTTATTTTAAGTATTTGTAGGTCTTTGATAGTTTCTGAGTTCATCCATTTCAGCAAGGGAGTGTTTGTTACTCTATATTTAATAAACATATCACAGTCAGCTACTCTCTCCAGGCCTGATGACAGTAAGGGGGAGACCCACTCTCCTGCCGCCGCTGGGAATTGTTCCTTTATCCATTTAAAGGCATCAGACCTACCTGTCGATGTGTTCGCTCCGTGCAAAGTGATCTCTCCATAATGAGATGGGGCAATCGCTGAGAGGCCCGCTTCCCACTCACCGTCCTTGAACCTTACCGGGAGGAAAACCATTCCTGATTTGGAGAGGGAGGACTGATCGGCATAGTGGGAGAGACGTGCTCTGAGCTTTTGCCTTTTGCTGGTGAGATCTGACAATGTGACTATCTGAAGTGACTGCGAGGGTTGTACGTTATGTACCCCCTGTTCTACTGCAGACCCTTGTTCTACTGTGGATATGAGCTCAGATTGGTGGTCTTGGGTGTCCTGGGTAAGGTCAATAGCTTTGTCTTCCTTACTTATGAGCTTGAGGGGCTTCCTGCTTGCTGTTTCTTCTACTGTCTCACCTTCCTTTACTGTTTTCTGCATGGGGTGAGAAGAAAAGGGTTCATCCTCATCTAATAGAGAGGACCTTCTATCCCTCTGGTGTGCCAGCGTTATTCTTACTTGGAGGAATTTATTTTCCCTTGTGATCGGGGAAAAAAATTCCACTAATTTTGGCTTTGGTTGATTCGAACATTGACTATTTTTACCCATGCTTCCCCCTACAAGATGATCTTTTGAGCAGGTGAATATTACCCCTGACTGAATATCCTGACTGACACCCTCTACCCTGTCAGAAAGCGGGACCCTCATTTGGGCTGTCGTGATAACCATCTGCAAGTCTGAGCTGTTAATATTTTCCAGTCCAAGTTCTGCATCCATTTGGTCCTCTGGGACTTGACCCATGGGGTTGGGCCGTTGAACCGATATACTTTCTGTTTGTTGGGACTGGGTGTTTTGCACCTCAGAATTAGCCTCAATTATATATATATATATATATATATATATATATATATACATATATTTTCCCTTTTTTCTTTCCTTTGTACCAAGTTTTGGGTTTGATATCCTACTTGGGGTAAGGGTCAACTTATCCATCGTACTCTTATGAGCCCCTATCTTCTTCGGCAGTGCAACGGATGGTTCTGTTTATGCCTCGTGAATTGTTTAAATCTCGTCTCTTTGTTGTGGTCCATGATTATGAGTTTTGTGTGATTGTTTTTTTTCTTGGCCAGTTCCTTTTTTTGGCCCCTTTGATAATCCGAGTCTCCATTTTGGAATCTTCGTCTTGTGTATTTCTGGTACCAGCCTGAGCTTGATTCACTATTTTTGTTCCTGTTTGGGAGGGGGGATGGGTTATTGATAATTTCTCAGATACCGCATGGAGGAGTCTGTCACACATGTCAGTCTAGGCAGCGTGCGATGGGAGACCGAATTGAAAAGCCGATTTCAGGCTATCACTACTCATGAGGAGAAAGGTGATGTGTGCTTGAATCTGTGCCCAGTCCAATCCCTGCCCCGCAGGGATTTTAAATTTCAAATTAGTAATGAGCCACATTGTCGTCCTTTGCAGATTGGTCTGCAGTTCTGTCAGATAATCCTCTCCTTCCCTTCTAGCCCCCATTACTGCGAACGACGAGGGCGCTACAGGGGCGTTTTCTACCTCCATCCCTTCCTGAGAAGAAAATTCTTTCAACAGATCTGTTTCCATGTCTACCGTGTCATCTCTACCTTCTTTCTGACCCGTTGACTCAGTTGAGGTATCAGGTCCATTTGGGAATTGGGAATTGGGAATTGGTCGGTGGGTGCGTATTCTGCAACTCCTGTTGGTCCGTCAGTTGAACTGTACCCCCTTGTGGCGATTGTTGTGTTTGCTGTGTTGACTGTTCTGGCTGTTCAGACTGTGTTTGTTGATTCCATTGTTGTTGTTGTTGTTGTTGTTGTAGTTGTTGTTTTGCCTGTTGCTTTTGTGATTGAGAAGGGGTATCCTTGTTATTCTGATCTGGACTGTTGGGTTTCTTTCTTACTTCCTTCCATTCCAGATTACCCGATTGAACTTTTTTTTGTAGATATGCATCCGGATATGGGCCCATAGATTTGTTGTTCCCGGCAACAGGTTCTGTGATTCCTCCTACTTTTGTCATCTTCAGACCGTTCTGCTTTGGATCTTGTTGCTGTAAGTGTTGATTACTCTGGGTTTGCTGATGTTGTTGAATGGTCTGAGTTTGAAGATCCTGATGATTTTGTTGACCACGTGTGCCCTGTTGAAAGTCCTGTTGTCCCTGGTTGTTCCGATTCCCATGCTTGCCTTGGATACCGTGAGACTGTTGATGAGGCTGTTGTTGAGGTGGGTGATTTGTTTGATGTGGTGGCAACCAATCTGCTGGTGGGCGGGGGTTCTTACGATGGTCACTTCTACCTTCCCAGTACCAGCCTATCGGTGTTCCCATCGCATTGGATTCATCACTGTATACCCACCCCTCGTGTCCCGCTACCCCCGGTATCCATCTATGCGGACGTACTGGATCCTTGCCGTTATCGACGCGTGTTGGGGGTGCAGGGGGCAAACAAATTTTGTGCTCAAATTTCCATATGCTTTACATTTGAAACACCAGGGCCTGAATTTATGGGTCGTGTGGATTTTGTAAATCCTTCCTCCCATCTTATATGAGATTATGTCATCCATTGAGAATGGTTATTCCTTTTGAAGATCCAGAGCAAGCATCAGGTAATCATCTCTCTTTGCCACATGGGATGGGAGCGGGTCTATAAAATCCATTATTTTAAACTGTTGTCCAAAGTCGTGAACGAAAGCTGCTTGGACTTCTATTGGAATGTGCCTCAGCTCAACCCAGTAGAAGTCCCTCATCAGCTGGTCCCTTTTTTCTTCCGGACTGATTTTCTTCGGCATCCATGGATAACTCCTAACTTGTGAGATGCCCCAAAAGAGTTTTTTCCAGCTGTCAATCGTTTTTTTGTCATTCTCAAAGAGGCAAAGAACGGTAAAGACTGTCGGAGAAATAGGTTGAATTAGAAAGAATTCTGAGACAGCCTCCGTGCTTTCCTTCATTTGCTCCAGTCTTTTGCAGATCCATTTTATCTTGTCATTTGTTGATCTGTTCGCTCCCTCATTGTACAAAATCCAATTGCTCGCATGTTTTGTATAGATCGCGTCCCTATGTGGCAATTTCTCTTTTGGGCAGGATTTCATCAGAGTCTTTCTTCCTCCTTGTTCTATCACTTTCTGTTCTGAAGGGAGGAGGAAAAGAGTAAGAAAATAGACCCTCGCAAAGGAGAGGTTTCTGAGGGGAATCTTTAATTCTTCTGCAGGGGCTCCCGGTGGACCTAACGCTGGCCTGGTCAAATTAAGCGTCTTATCCTGGAGTATCATCCTAATTTTTTGTGCCCATGTTTCTTCTGATTTTTTGGACGAATCTTTCTTTTTGTTTGGGACCTTGACCCCTCTCATTCTGTTCCAACCATCTTTCTTCCTCCGCGAGAATTTCATTTTGGTCTTACATTATCCTATCCTTTGTGATTGTCTCCTTCCCTGTTGATTAACCTGAAGACTGTTCTTTGAAGTTCTTGTGGAGTAACTGAGAATGTGCATTGTTGTGATCTGGAATGAGGGAGTGAGGAGGTCGAGGCTCCCCCTGCTGTGAAGATGAGGATTCCCCCTTCTTCCTCTGGACTTGATGTTGATGGACTCCTTGACCGGTGTGAGGGGGGGGGAAATGAGATTGATGCTCTTCCTGAGTATAGGGCAATTGCTCCCTATTTGTTGTGGTCTGTGTTGTATGGGATAGCCATTTCGCTGCGTTTCTCGTCTTCCAAATATTATCATTTGCATTGTTCATTGGTGTTATCCTGTGGTGAGTATGATTGGGCGAGTTGGGTCTGGCGTAAGGAATCGTCCCCAACTGCCTGAACAAACTGTGGCGCATTGCCCCCTGATAGAACAGGAGGGAATCCTGCCCTTTCGCCCTTTTTGAAGTCATCTTGAGCATCTTGCCCGAACTTGCCTGGAATGTGAGGAAAAGGCAATGAAAATGAGAAGGTGGGACCCTGTGTGGAGGTGGGACAGTCGGTATGAACAGCTATGAGGATGCTGGTGAAGGTCGTTAGAAGTATGACAACTTTTCGGATCGCTGAGTAGGACAGCTGGGGGGAGACTCGTGGGATGGTACGTGATGGATAGATTAGCAGGAGATAGAGTAAGCAAGCGAATAGGGGAGTGGGGGCGGTGCGAGTATGGGTTGGAGGAAGGAGACATGTGGCAGGGGAGGATACAGTTGACGGGATGATGGATAACTTAGTGGGTGGAGGAGGGATTGATAGATTAGCAGGAGATAGAGTAAGCAATCGAATACGGAAGAGGGGACGGTGCGAGTGTGGGTTATAGGAAGGAGACACGTGGCAGGGGAGGATACGGTTAACGGGATGAGGGATAACTTAGTGATTGGAGGAGGGGGAAGAGGGGAGACGCGTGAGGGGATGAAGGATAATTTATCGGGTGAATGGAGGGTGGGGGAAAGGGTTGAAGATGAGGTGGGGGGAAGAGACACGTGGAGGGACAATGGATTGAGGGTAGATTTGCCAGTGGCAAGGGAAAGCAAGCGAGGGGGGGGGTGGAGAAAGAGAAAGAATGGGGAAGAGACCCTTTTTGGGAAGATGGGTAACTTCACAGATGATTCGTGTGAGTTTACGAGATCTTCCTCTAATACTTCCCTATCTCGTCTCACTGTAGGTACTCTATATCTTCTACGGAGAGCCCGTATTTTAGTGAAATTATTAGTAGTAAAATTGTGAATTACTTCTTTGTTGATGATAACCGTGTTTGTTTTATCATTAATTCAGAAGTTCCTTGAATCGTGGAGGGAAACAGAAAAACATACACGGGAGGGTATGGGATCTGGAGTAGAGGAAGTCGAGGGAGTCGCACATACCTCTTGGATCTGTCATCTCATGTTGGTTGCTGCTACTCCTTTTACAATTTCTCCTCTTGTGGCAGTCTTGATTACTATTCTCTCCTCTGATCCTTACTCTGACTAACTTCCCTACCGAACTTTACTCTTATTGTACTCTAGTGAAAAGTGTTGACTCTGACTCTCATTCCTCTTTTATGTAGTGTGAGGACAGTTGTACTAGCCTTATCCTTTTCTACTTCCTGAATGCATATTTCAACCCTCTGATAAGGAGCAGGGCTCTTTGACTCAACCTTTGACGCTACCTTTGACTGATTCTTTGAGAATTACTGTCAATTATAAATAGCCTCTTTCTGCGACAATTTCCTTTTCCCCCACTCTCACGAACGAGAACGGTGTTACTTAATTGGGAAATATTGTGGAGGGACAATCGTGTACTCTTCGTTGACCAAAACCACCACTCTGTCCACTTGACGCGTCCGATTCCAGCGATCTTGTACACACACACTTTCTTCAATCAGCAATACTCCGCCTTACTCCTATCACTAAGGAATGTTCCCAAGTGAGAAAGCAACATTTGCGTCCATGTCGAAGGACGCCGCTTAGGAGCACTACCGCAGGACACCTGTCTCCGCGTAAGACACATGTCAGGAGCTCGGTTCACGTCAGCCCGTGACGTTTCCAGCTCCCAAGATGCCGATCTCTAGGGCGCGTGCGTTAGGCGCCTTCCCGGATGGACCTCTGTTGTCAAGGACATCAATGACGTCTGGAAGTACCGTTGCAAACTACCATTCTTTTTTTTTTTTCTTCTTCCTTTTTTTTTTTCTTTTTTTTATAACGAGAATAGTCGTTGTGTACGCCCTCTATCTCGGCGATGGTAAGAGAACCATTAGAATCGAGGGTTTCTCTGTTCGCTGCTCCATCTATTGGTGGGGAGCGACACCCGCTGGAGCGGCACCTGCTGGAAACCGGGTCCAGCATCCCATTGATACAAGTTCATACACTTTTTTATTTTTTTTTCATTCCAAAGACCATGTTGTTGTAAAGGTGGGATACTACCTTTTTCCCTCGAATACAACGTATGGTCATTATAGCTGTATTTAGAATGAAAAATACCCCAAATTCAGCTATAATGATCGTACGTTGTATTTGGGGGAAGATTGTAGATCAACGACAGTTACCCATAGTACTCAGCCACTCGGTTGTCCAACTGAACCCCTCTGAAGACCCCACCTACCCTTCCTCTCATCAACTTTGCCCTGGCGCACCCACCCCCTCTGTCCTACCCTAGTGTTAACCACCAGGGACCATCACCTAGTACCATCTTGGCAGGGTGACTTAACCAAACAGCGGTTGCAGGCACCCGGGCTAAGCAGAGAAACCTACCCCCCTGCTCAGCCCTGGCTGAAGCAGACACCGTGCAAGCCTGATTGCACGGGGACTTCGGGAGCTAGGTATGAACATGCTACTACAGGTCTTCATGAGGGTGCACAATGTTTTTTTTTTTTTTTTTATAGAAAAAATTGCTCCAATCTATTCGTGGGGAGCAACACATGCTGGGAACCGGGCCTAGCGTCCCTTATAATGGAAATACATTGATGATTGATGATCATTGATGATAATTTGGGATGATTGAGGATCATTTAGGATGATTCAGGATGATAGAGTGGCTGATTGAGGTCATGAAATAGAGGTAGATGATGACTAATCAGAATGATTGTCTACTCAACACTCAATACTATCCTATCCCTAATTTCCTGTATCCATTCCAACCAACCAATCACAACGGAGCCTGTGTTGTGCACCAATAAGGCCTCTTCCCGGTCTCACACCCCAATCTGACTTGTTGCAGATTGCCTTCCTCCCTCAGCAATCCCAGACCCCTATACAAAGCCTCAAGCTCCTACTCCAGCAGGTTACAGGGCACTGCCCCAGTGCCAGCCAACGTTATTTTGGTGCCAACTCAACCTGGCTATTACACAAAAAGGCTCAATTAGGAAATTAGCTAAGCTAGAATGCCAACTAGAAGTCTAGGATCTGATGATATCAGAATCCTGATTAAAAAAACTTTCTGACGATGAAATTTGACGAGTACCCTGAGATGATAAAAAAATGATGTATAATGATGATGATGCTGATGACTATTCCTCTCCACCCCTCCCCTTCCTCCATGTTCTTAGTTTCCTCTTCTCCTCTTCTCCTCTCGCGGCCTCTGCTGATCTGAACCCCGCTATCAGCATGAAGTTCCTATCAGACCCAACAAGAGAGATAACTTCCCCATTCCCTTCTGCCTTGAAGTAACCAGTTCCGCCAAAAGGTATACTTCAAATCTAACACTCTGACCTAGTCTGCCTCCGCTAGGAGATAATGCGCCCCCATATATATCTCCCAGCCCCAGCCCAGGTCAGCTCCCATCATCTGTGTCCACTCCCTAAAGGGCAATCACCTCCCTCCTTGTGTTGCCCCTGCGTAGTAGCGCTCCCTTCCTGACCGACCGACCTACCAACTAGACCATAACCTATGTGGGCGAAGAGAATATAACCACCAACACAGAGATAAATATTGATTGATGAAAAAATGAATAAAAAAACCGTGATGATGATGATGATGATGATGATAAAGATTCAGATTGGTAGATGATGATGATGATGATGATGACAATGACAATGATGATGATGATGATGATGATGATGATGATGATGATAACGAAATAAAATTGGCGAGAAATAAGTAAGGAACGTTTGACTTGCGATGTCCCAATGGCACCGGTGTGGAAGATTGACAGCTAACTATTGTGTGAATGAAAATAGAAGATGACGATGATTGCGATTTTGACGGAGAAGTCTGAATGATGATCATGAAGAAGATAAAGAAGCGAAATGGTGATGATGACCACTATCGACAATGAAATGCAGATGGCGACATGCAGCAAAAAAAATGTGGGTGACTTAAATGACGAGCAACTTTGATATGTGAAGACAACCAGCGGCAATGTTGATGATAAACCAACACTTGTGACAAAAAAACCTGCACAGGAAAAAAAACAACAAAATAACACAAGAATGAAGAAGAGCTCCCTTGATGATGATCTCGCCAACGGTCCTCCTGCTGTGATGATGGTCCAAGTTGGTCCAATGGCCTCCACACTTTGGTTCCACGGGGCTGACTCCAATTTCTTCCACCGACGTAGACTTTCGCCAACTCGCTCGAGCGCTTCAACCTCTATAAGGGCATTGGTTATGGAGTACTTGATGTGGAAAGCACAGGGGAAATGGACAAACAACAACTTCCACCACTATTCTCCCGTTTCCACAATGCCTTCGGTCAGTCGCCACGTCAGCCTGTGACGTGGATTGGCCAAGTGCCTCTGGATGCCACGCGTGCATTAAGCACTATCGCCAGATCCCTCTACCCCCTCACGGTGTTCTCATGCCAACGCATCCCCACGCACTAGCTGTCAGCACCATGCCATGTGCATGAAGCCAGCACCACGCCATCCGCCAGTCGCCAGGACTCGATCCTTACCCGTAGCCAGCGCCTCGCCGTCCGCGAGCAACCAGCGCCTCCCTCCTCTCAGGGAGCCAGCGCCTCGCCACCTTCGAACCACCAGCGCCCCACTACCAACGCACAACCAGTGCCTCGCCACCGATGGCTGACCAGCCCCCCGCCAAGCGCACACTAACAATGCCACACCTCCAGCACGCGCGTTGACGTCAGCATGTTCTGCCATTGTGCGAGCGCTAACGCGCGCCCTTGCCGCCCACTCCTCTCTTCTGAACCTGGTTTCCCCGGACGCACCTCTACTCCCACGGTCCTACCTTTTTTTTCTTTTGCTACGTGTCAGGATGCACAGTGTTACGTTGTATTACTAGAGTGTTCTATTGTGTTAATGATAGAGAGATGGGGATCCTCCGTTCGCTCTTATATATGGCGCACCTCTACTCCCACGGTTCTACCTTTTCTTTCTTTTTCCGATGTATCATGGTGCACAATTTTACATTGTATTACTAGAGTGTTCTATTGTGTTAATGATAGAGAGTTGGGGTTCCTCCGTTCCCTCTTATATCTCTGGAGCCCGTTTCGGCCTCGGGGTAAGGTGAAGTATTGATACCCCCGAAATCCTGTACTAAGGAACTGCCATGCCAGCCTCAACCCTATGCTACATAGGATAGCCAACGGTGAGTCGTGTGTGTATTACAATGTTCTATTGTGTTGATGGTAGAGAGAGTTAGGGATCCTCCATTCCCTCGTATATCCCTTGAGCCTGTTCCCGCCTCACGGTAGGGTGCAGTATCTTTTGACACCCCGACATCCCGTACTAAGGAACTGCTATGCTAGCCTCAACACTAAGCTACGCACTAGGAGGATAGCCAACCCTAAGTCATGAATCGTGGACTGTATCATGGACTGTATGTATTGACCCTGGAGAATTATCGATAGAGAGAGTGGGGAATCCTCCGGTCCCTCGTATATCCCTGGAACGGCCCCGCAGTAAGGTATCTCCTGACACCCCGACATCCCGTACTAAGGAACTGCTATGCCAGCCTCAACCCTAAGCTACATACTAGGAGGATAGTCAACACTAAGTCGTGAATCATGTACTGTATCTATTGACCCTGGAGAATCTATTAACCCTGCATTCCCTCGTATGTCCCTAGAGCCCGTTCCGGCGCCACGGTAAAGTGCAGTATACAACCCCGACATCCCGTACTAAGGAACTGATATGCCAACCTTAACCCTTGACTACATACTAGGAAGATGACAGCTCTAAGTCGAACACAGGACCTCACGTGAATCATGCAAACGACCTAACCTGTTGACATATACTGTGAAGTAGTTTGTAGCTTTCCTTTGTCGGGCTCGAGTAAACCGAACTGTACAAACCACCCAATAGTCGTGTGACCACCCATAGACCAAGAACATCAGGATACCCTAGAATGGCCCAGTCCCAACATACAACAACCATGAGCTACCCCTTGGGTGGTGCGCAGGCAGTGTCTGTAATAGCTAACCTGCGTCATCCCAGGGGGGGGGGGGGTGTCCAGTCGTGCGTCATTCTAATGCCTTGGCGGTGTCCATGTGCAAAGCTGTGGATTTGAACCCGCAACCTCATACCACAACGTGCATTTCCAACCGGTGAGCTACATCAACTGGACCTTTGTAACACAAAGATTGCTGTTTTTTTATTTTCCTGGGATTGTGGCCTTTCCTCTTCTCAGCCTGGGGCTCCGTTGTCCCATGGAGCTGCTAGTGTCAGCCATCCCGTCTTTGAGTGCTCCTTATCTATTAGCCTAGCCCTGCTCAACAACCCCCCTGTACTATGTGTGTCCTATTTAAGCCCTTTAAACCCTGTACCCTCTCAAACCTCATTGGCCCAACCCTGTCCCCAGAAATGCAGGCCTTTATATCTGTCAGTGAACACCCTTAAGACC
>BFEA01000170.1:187570-233159 GCA_003427395.1 Chara braunii | reverse complement strand
TGGGTGGGTGGGTGTGTGTGCGTGCGCACGCACGTATCACACACACGGAGAGAGAGAGAGAGAGAGAGAGAGAGAGAGAGAGAGAGAGAGAGAGAGAGAGAGAGAGAGAGAGAGAGACCGGATGCAACAACATACAGGGAGGGAAACCGTGATAGTGAACGGGGACGAAGAGGGAAGGTGAGGGAGGAGGAGGAAAAGGGAGGAAGAGGGAGATGGTGGCTTACCTCGACAGTTCGCAGCAGGGACGTGGAGCGGCTCATGGCGGATGGGGCCGTGGTCCCCTATGAAACACCCACGGACGCGTTCGCGGGGTCGAGCTCGAAGGGCAGCCATATTCATCTCCGCATCTGCGGCTGGCCTAGGCCGCGCCGCAGACATGAATTTACATGAAGTTTCCTGAATTAAATAATGGGTATGATATATATATACATGAATTTACATGAATTTGACATCTACCACATCCCACAGATCCGTAAAATGCGTTTGACATATATCCAGTTCGGTGGCACAGCGGCACGTGGTTAGGATATTGCGAAAAAAGAGTTCAAGGTATATGCACATCTCACGTGGTGACTTGGCCACAAAAGCTTGCTTATTAAATGGATGTTGTAGGAGTTCCATTTCTAAGTGGTGGACGCATGGGAGTAGTCATTGAAAAGTTGACTTTGTCATCCTCTCACCATTCTGGATGCCTTTCACTATCAGAATCTCCTTCCACCTTTCCGATTTAACTTCTTGGAGTTCGCCCCATCGCTGCAATTTGTGGCCTCTCCATGCTCCACCAATGTACTTCTATCGATCTAGGAGGAAACAAAGCTATCACGACTTCAACATCCGCTACTGCCTTTTGCAACACGAACTCATCTTTGCCTCCTTCAAGTGCTGGAGCTCGTGAGAACACACTAAGGATATCATAAACAAAATAAATAAAACCTCTCACTATTAATAATGCAAAAAGGTGTTTTTTATCTGACCATGCATTTGATTGGTCTGTCACCCATTTGGTTTGTCACCCATTGCTTGACACCCGGGTCCCTGATAACCACGTCGTTTGATCTGAAGATACATCTTCCCCTCTATGATCCCTCCCCCCACAAAAACTGCAAAACCATAAGGGTGTGGTCGGAAAAGGGGTCAGGCAACGTTGATATATTCAACGTGTTTGGCCATATTGACTGGTTGATTAAAAAATAATATAATCGACGAGGGGTGACCCGACGACCCGACTCGATCTAGGATGAGTGCCACGTATATCCCAGGTTAGTAGGGTTGGTCAATCTGTATGGGTTCGAGAGATCTAGTTCAGACATGCTCTCTAGGACAGCGTCCAACTCTTTTCCAACCCTTCACGAATTATAAAATCTATGAATCTTTTTTTTTTTGATTCGTGTTACTTTTCAAAAAATAAAACGCCACATTCCAATCACCTGTAATGATAATATTCTCGACCCCAAGTAAAAAATCATCAAAAATTCAAAGAATTTAACTCTCTCTGTCCTTTCTGCACGCGCATACACTGTTACTGCCGCCCATTCTTCTCCCATCGACATAAACTTAATCCAAGTCCACTTCCCCGATTGATCAAAGTCGTAGTCCTCTATTCTTGCCTTCAGGTTACGGTGGACCAAAATTTGGAATGACCCTCATGGTTGGAGCCTAAATTTGAGGGTCATCCCACCATGCTCCAAGCCCTACGATCTTATCCCGATCCAGATGTGTCTCCTAAAGACACATTCTCTGGACTTTATTAGAGTGGATCCACGACTTCAACCTATTCTTTTTCCTATGCTTCCTTGTATCCCCCAACCCACATACATACCATGTAGCTATGTTTATTCTATGCATTATTACTACTAGCAACCTACCATTATTGGATCTGGAGAGTAGGAATCAATCAACAGGATGGCGAAGGACCATTTGTGGTCGCTAACATGCTCGTGTCTCAACGTTATGTTAAATAACTGTAAAAGGCAGCGGATGCGAGAGACCTCATCTTTCGGAGCTTAATACATAAGTTGCCTAGACATCTCCAAGGAGTTTAATCTTAGGGAGCTCAGGATGATCCTCCTTTGCAAGTCAATCCAAAGGGTAGAGACATAGACCTTATCCAACTAAGCGCGCCAGAGATTCCTGAGAAATTCTAGCGTCTATTAGAGGAGTGAAGACCTTTGTCTTCAGGCCAAGTTTTTCAATGAAAAACCTCGGGGTAAGAACGTCAGAAACATTCCTCACCGCTATATCGCTGTCGTAAAGCCTTCGAGTAATGTTGATGATTTCCAACAGCAAGGGTGGATTACCAATCGCCTGGGAAGGTAGGATAGTGACGGTTGGCAAGGTTGCCCAAGCGAGGATAAAGACTCTCTCCTAAGTTCCTAAAAATATAAGTGGCAACAAATATTTTGCCCCCTCTCGATCGCTTCCTTTTGAACTCGTAACTTGACTTATGCTTCTTTTGCCGGTTGCTGCAGTTACCTTGGCGCCATCTCCGACTCCTTGCTTTGTCATAGTTGCTAGATGGAAGTTCCTATTGGATTCAAAGTTCCTCTATATCTTCACCGAGTCTGAGTCCCTGCTTCGTCGGAGTGGATTTCATCCTCAACCGTGAACTCATTGGCGCTTTGCCGTTGTTGTGCCCTTGAGCTGATGAAGGAGTTTCACTGGCCATGGCCGTGCCCGTTGTCCTTTGAAGGAGTTGCACCGGCCATGGTCGTGCGCGTTGTTCTTCGAGATCCTGACGTTTCCCCTCATTGCCTTGGCACCGCACCGTCTTGATTTCTTGTTGACTTTTGGATGCCTGACGAAAACACAGGATTATCTCTGCATTGCATGTGCTGCGCGACCACCTGAGATGAGGTCACACTCGCCCCCAGAGGGCCCAAAACTCCATTGTGTGTGGGTTGCTTCCTTCGGCGCTCTTCTGAGCCGGGGGGGGCCTTTGTTCGTTACAACAATTTTTGTGTCCTGGTTCCTATTAAAGACTTTGAAGACGATGTGTGTCCTCGACTTGAGCTTGCTCCGGAGCTGGGCGAGCTGGGGTGATGGCTGCTCGATTTGTTCGGAGCTTGACTAGATGCGTAGCTTGGAGCTACACTTGGGGTTGGACTAGGATGTCGCATTGGACTTGATGCTCTGCGGCGTCATAGACGCGTGCAATCGTCCACCAGATGGAAACAGCGCCTGCACGTGCTACACCAGGGTGTAAGTGCATTGGCCACTTTCAGCTCTATGAGTTGTCCTTGAAATGTGGTGAACAAAATCAATTCTTTCAGCCTTGGCAGATACTCCACGTCAACATTCATTCGAACGCTGATTAGCTGTGGGGTATGCGCATCACGTTCCGAAGGGTACACCTTTTGTACCGATCCAATAGAATACTCCACCGCCGACTCGAGGTAGCAGTATGCATCGATAGGCACGTCTAATATCCATATCGAAAAATAATTTCTCGTCACTTCGCTTCTTGCCTCCTCTATCCCGACCTTAGTCATCCATGGCTTGAAGCAGATCCACTGCCATCTTCCTCGTACTGATACTCAGGCTTCTTGTTCCTCCAGCATCCACTCCACCACTTTCCTATCCTTCACCACCTAGGAAAGGACGTTGCTCGACTCGATACACACCCATCCTCTGGTTATTGTAGGATCAAATCTCTCTTCTCCCATCCAGATATTCTCGTATGCTCTTATACCATCTTCCTTAATCTTCTTTGGAAGATTCTTAGAGCCTTCCTGGAAGATGACTGTAACTGTTCTCTCCTTCAACCACTCTACCTTAATTTCATCCAAAGATGGATTCAAGGTAAAGTGGGCTCTCGTTCCTTCCACCTTCATCTCACCGATATCCCATCCAGAGGGCATCAGGCCAGCATAAAAGCTCTTGGAAAGCATGTCCCTAACAACTTCTTCTTCAGCCCAGTAGTTGGTCTGCGACGGAGGAGGAGAGCGGTTCTGCATACCTACGTCCTCTTCCACTCCCGTTTGCGGTCGTGGAGTAGTCACTTCAGCTTCCACTCCAACCATTCCCACATCCCCCCCGAAAGGAGGGGGAGGATCCGTTGGCTTTGGTTGGGCTCCATCCATCTCCATTCCTGCCTCACCCCCCAAGGGAGGTTCCATCTCCTTTGACTGAGCGCCGGCCGCGTATGCGGTACCCTAACAATGATATCGATGCCCGTGGGAAGGCACCTTGCAATACTGATATGAGACTAAGTTCGTCTTGATTGAGTGCGAATGTGATGGAGTGTTCCGTGTTGTTGGGTGGGTAACGTAGGGCTACCGGTACCCTATCAGTACAAGGGAGTCAGACATAGCTTGACCGCTGACTGCAAGCGGCTAGACCGGTATGCACCGGTGGTGGCGGGACCGAGCACTATTCGTGCCGTGAACTGGCGCTTCCTCGGGAGTGGATCTTCAGTCCTGGGATCATAGAACATGTCGGATCCGGCCTTCTTAAACTACCAGCAGTGCAAACACCCTTCCTCCAAAAAAAAATAATTCAAAACACCCTTAATCCATAGTCTGGCCCGAGGTTTTGAGGCCATGCCCAAGGACACAATGGTTTCAATCTACGGGCGACCAGCAGTGCAAACACCCTTCCTCCAAAAAAAAAAAAAAAAAAAAAAAAAAAACCCATTCATCCATAGTGAGGTTTTGAGGCCATGCCCAAGGACGCGATGGTTTCAATCTACGGGGCAACCTGCCACTAGTTCACTATCATTTCTCCCCGCCCCCCCTCTTCGCCCCCCCCCCCCCCCCCAATTGCACTGGTGGTCTGGAGGACATAAAAAAAAAAAAAAAGAGACCGAAACAACAGCCTCAGTTGCACTGGTTGTCTGGAGGACATAAAACTACCACCGATCCCGCTGACATGTATTTTTGTTTTTTCCCTTTCCCCCCCCCCTTATTCATTCTCTCGTTTCAGCGCGCTCATCGTCCTTAAGCCCAGGTTGTTGAAGAGGTGGGATACTAGACGGATGGCAGTCACCCACAGTACTCGGCCACTCGGTTGTCCAGATGAACCCCTCTGAAGACCCCATCCACCCTTCCTCTCATCTTTTTACCCTGGCGCACCCCCACCCCCCTTGTCCTCGTATGCCTCCATCGATCTCTATTCTGCTGAGGGGCCACAAGCCAGACGTAAAAACCTCAAGAGGGCCACCAAGGGTGGCCACAGAAAAACACACTGCAGACGTCACCCTCCTGCACAGGTCCGCTGCAACCAACCACAACAGCACCAGCAAAAGCAAAACAAACAAAACAAAACAAAAAAGTCCCTATTCACCGGCACCCAACAGAGAA
This sequence comes from Chara braunii, assembly GCA_003427395.1. Lineage (NCBI taxonomy): Eukaryota > Viridiplantae > Streptophyta > Charophyceae > Charales > Characeae > Chara > Chara braunii. The sequence continues at coordinate 227,862 of BFEA01000170.1, read as the reverse complement.
AAAGAGTAGCCTCGGATCCGGTTCGCCCTTTTCCAAAAAAAAAAAAAAGAAAGATTGAGCTGCAGCAATGTAGGTCGAGAGCTAGTGCCAGCAAATCTTCAGGAACAACACGTGCATCTTCAGCAACAAGACATCCATTGTATTTGTACATCATTCATTGCCAACACCCCTACAGATGCAACAGCTGCCGTTACAAACATTTCATATTCATACCTTCTTTTTTCGCTTTTTTCGCTTTTTTCTTACTTACCCTGTCAGACAGGCTGATCGAACGGAGCAGGTAGTAGTAGTAGTAGTAGTCTGATGCAGAGCTAACTCCAGTGAAAGTGAAACACACCAGCCATCAGCAACGGAAAACAGGCATAGGCTCTTACTCTTGTCGGTTGCAGGCTCGCCTTACCTGCCAGATGTTTTAAAGACGTCCACAACACGCTGCACCAGCCAATCGCAACAAGCACTGGCAACCTAATGGGTCATTTCCACCCCTTTTCCGACAGCACAGCTAAGCACAGGAGGGTCATGAGGATTGCTCCCCTATGTGGAAGGCCGACAATTCTAAGGGATAGGTCATAAATCTTTTTCTTTTTTTATTATTTTCTTTGTTTTTCCCAAAAACAAGATGCTCCAGTCTACCTATTCGTGGGGAGCAACACGTGGTGCGAATCGGGCCCAGCATCCCTTTCTGAGTTTGGACAGCATTACAAAACAAGACCGGGGCCATTACCCCGCTAAGCCCGCTTCGGCCATTCAACATAAGGGAGGAGAACAACCTCTTTGGACCTCACTATACTGCCTGGTACTCGACATGCCACATCCCGTACCACTGAAGCTCCACCAATGAGAGAGGGTGCGGGGGGAACGGCTCACTAAAAGCTTGAATGGGCGCAGCGAGACTGACCCATCAGTGACTGTCCATTCACGAAAGTGACAATGGTGGTCATCCATGCCCACTCCACCCTGCCATCTTACCTCACCTATTCATCTCCCTAGGGCCCACCAGCCGGTTGTTGCTGAACTGCTTTTATTTTTTTGCATTTGAATTTCCTTCCTTGCGTGTAAAAATGCCTTTTTTTTTTCCTTTGTTGCATCCCACTGTGCCTGAATTCCTGTTCTTTTTTTTTTTTTTTTTTTGTTTGTTTGTTTGTTTGTTTGTTTGTTTTTGTGTGTGTGTGTGCGTGTGTTTGTTTGTTTCTAGGCTACCGGAGTGGCCCTGTACCACTTGCCCGGACGGGCCAAAAATAACATCAGGATCAGCGGCCTAGCTCAGTTGATAAGGCACGCAAGTGGCATTCAGGAGGTCTTGGGTTCAATCCCCCCATTGGCCTCATGTACCTTCCTGGGCAAGCTTGGCGCTCACCACCTACAGATATGCCGTTGGCCCCCCCCGAGTAGCATTGAGCAGAGACTGCTGATGCTCACAGGGGGAGGGGACCGGACGGGAGGCACAGTGACTGGCCCATCGAAGAAGCTCGGTCTTGATGCTACCAGCTGACCCCTGGCCGGTATCGCCCACCTGCTGTAGCAGGTGCTGGTGGGTGCAGCTCCCGCATGTTCCTTCGTTGGAGGCTTGAGCACGGATGTGGCTGCTACGGGGTTCCCCATGGTACTATAATGACAATAAAAACGGCCTGAAAGGCCGTCCTGTCCAGATTTGACAGGTAGTTCAATTGGTTGGGCTTAAAGAATTTGCCTTATATATATATATAAATAGAACTGCCCGGTAAACCGTAGGCAGAGAGGGAGATATATATATATCGTCACACAAATACACACACACACACACACACACACACACACACACAAAGAGAGAAATCTAGGTCGCGGTCAGGGTTAGAGTTTGAAAATACATTTCAAACCGCCGTTTTGGAGTCCAGTCCCCGTTAAAGTTCACACTGCAGGCCAAACTCCACCGTCGCATGGCTCTCTCAGGGAAGAGTTTGTAACTGCAGTCTAGTCATCATCCACGTCGGAAGGGCAGGTCGTCTTCCAAAAAAAAAAAAAAAAAAACAAGAAGAAGGAAAGAAATGATCATGGCGCTGTATCTTTCCATGTTCCAAAGGAAGATTCACTCTCAGTTTCCTCGATCGTTCTCGAAATGTGCAAAACGAGAGTGAATCTTCGCTAGAACATGAAAAGAAACAGCGCCATGATTTTTATCTTTGGTGCAATGGGGATACAGGGGCCCAACTAGATACACGGGCTGACAACAACGCAGAGGCCCTAGGGGATACACGTGCTGACAACGACCCAGTTTTTCTTTTTTTTCTTCTCTTTTGTTTTTCCTTCTCAGAGTTCCTGACCCATGTGTGTCATCCTTGGGGCCTCGCGGCCGCGCATCTTTCCATGTTCTAGCGAAAGATTCACTCTCGTTCCCCCTCGCCTATGAATCCCCCCACAGCCGCGGTCGCCGCGGGTATGACCGCGGGCAAAAACGGGCCACCGCAGCCGAGGGGGGAGGCGTGTGGGGAAGAGGGTTGCGAATTGGGGTTCCGGAACCCCGACCCCAACCCCCTTGAACAGAGACAAGTTAAAAGAAAATATTTTCCGGGGGGTGGTTTTTGGTGTGTGAAAAAAAAGTTAAAAAGAAAGGAAAACAAAATGATTGATTGATTGATTGGTGGGGTGGAGGTCCTCCCTCCCCTCCCCCCGGCACACACACACACACACACACACACACACACACAAATGGCAAGCCCGCGGGCGAGCGGGGGCGAAGGTGCGACAGCGGGCGGGGGCAAGTGGTGGTGTATATTTCCATTTTCTAGCGGGACATTGATTCCATTTTGCTCCTCTCGGTGGGAGTACCATGAGCCCAACCGCGAGATTGGAAACTTACCTGTTCTCTCTCTCTCTCTCTCTCTCTCTCTCACACACACACACACACACACACACACACACACACACACACACACTCACGAATGGCAAGGCCGCGGGCAAGCGGAGCCTAAGGCACAACAGCGGGCGGGCGCAGTCTCTCTCACACACACACACACACTTACAAATGGAAAGGCCGCGGGCGAGCGGAGCCGAAGGCACTACAGCGGGCGGGCGCAGGTGGCGGTGTATATTTCCATGTTCTAGCGGGAGATTCATTCGATTCTGCTCCTCTCGGTGGAAGTACCATGAGCCCAGCCACGAGATTGGAAACAGAGCTCTTCTTTCTCTCTCTCTCTCTCTCTCTCTCTCTCTCACAGACACACACACACACACACACACACTCAAATGGCAAGGCAGCAGGCGAGCGGGGCCAAAGGCATGGCAGCGGGCGGGCGCAGGTGGCGGTGTATATTTCCATGTTCTAGTGGGAGATTCATTTGATTTTGCTCCTCTCGGTGGAAGTACCATGAGCCCAGCCGCGAGATTGGAAACAGACCTGTTCTCTCTCTCTCTCTCTCTCTCTCTCTCTCTCTCACACACACACACACACACGTGTAGTACTGTATATTTCCATGTCCTGGCGAAAGATTCATTCGATTTTGCTCATCCTATCAATGCAAGTAGCGCAAGGCCGGCCGCAGGGTTGGAGACTTACCTGCTCACTGGTGTGTTGATCTCTCTCTCTCTCTCTCTCTCTCCCTCATTTTGCACATTGGCAGGCTGCTCAGTTGATGCACACATGAAACTGTTGAATTGCAGACGCAAGTTCGAATCCAGCGGCGACCAGAATAAAATAGTTCCGATTTACAAAGGATCCGACGGCGTGCATGCCTTGGCCGATGCCCCCGGAAATGCTGCTCATCCGCCCGGGCCAGATAATGGCCGTTCCTGGGGTGGGGCTGTCGCAGGGGTTCACTTGTTATAATACAGAAGTAGCAGCCGATCCTTTGACAACCTCCCTAACGTAGACTGGTAACAGTCCTCGACTCCTCGCAAATCAGACATCGGGGCTCGCTCCACTCCACTCCTCTCGAAATGTGCAAACGGAGAGCAAGTCTTCCCCACTAGAACATGGAAAGACACCACCATGGCTTTTGACTTTGGTACACGTCGAGAGTAGTGGAGCGAAGCCCATTCATTATATGGGTCACATTCAGCCTTTTTTACTCTCCTTGGCAAACAATTTCAGCGCAATCCTCAGGCATAAGCTGCCCAGTTTACCAACTGGCCTAGCTCACAGTTTGAATACCCCTCAACTTCCTTGACCCTTGCCCCTCAGCTTCCTTCCCCCTTGCCCCTCAGCTTCCTTGACCCTTGCCTGACCTGGCTGCCTGCGCAACCAAGGTGACAGAGCGGCCCGGCTGGTAATGCAGCATGGTACACTACCACAAACAATTACATAAGGGCAAAATTACAAAAGGGCAAAATTACAAAAGGGCAAAATTGCGTAAGGGGTAGACCACAAACATGTTCACAAGCACACGCCTATACCTTCTTCTCCCGAATCTCTATCCGGAACAGCATTCAGTCTAAATACAGCTATAATGACCGTATGTTGTATTCAGGGGAAGAGGGTAGGCACTGGAGCCATGGTTCAGATGCACAGCGAAAACAGAACAAGGAGTCTCAGACAGGGGAGGAAGTAGTGGTAGGGGGAGGAGGGGAAGGGGGGGTGTTAGGAAGGGNTTGAAACACGGACCGAGGAGTTCAACGTGCATGCGAGCCGGTGGGTGATTAGCCCACGAGGCGGAAGAAACCTGAGTGGGGGGGGGGGGGGGGGGGGGGGGGGGTGTTAGGAAGGGGAGTGGGGTCGGGGGGTTGGGGGGGGGGAGGGCCGGGTCTGGTCAAATGAGATCATAAAAGTCTTGAGAGGAAGGGAACAGCAGTTGCATCGCTCCCCTCCTATAACCCAACTTTTCTTTTCTCTAAATAAAAGTGCAAGCCGGGTCTCACATAACGCCCCCGCAAGGCCCGACTGCCAGTGACACTGTTGGGAAAACATCATTCCCTGTTGGGCCCTTGGCGTTGTGTGGGCCACACTGGCTTGCGGGGTCGCAAATATCCAGGCCCACGTTTGAATACAAGCTGCAGACTCCGAGTTGTTCGCTTTTTCTTCCATTCCACATCTTCCTGCCCATATGCAGTTGGTTGGCGGGCTGTTCCGTTTTATCTTCCGCAGTGGCGCTTGGTTTCCATTTGCGCTGTTAATAGTGGCCCTTTTCAGTGCGTTCCAGGCCGGCGAGCGGCCCTTTTCAGTGTGTTCCAAGCTGGCGAGCAGCCCTTTTCAGTGCGTTCCAGGCCGGCGTGCAACTCACGTTCGAATACAAGTTCATAGCTGGGCGTTTTAGCATGTTCGGATTCAATGCACAGAAGTCCAAAAATATATGGAGACTTACCTGTTCTCTCTCTCTCTCTCTGTGCCACAGATGCCAAAAAGGAAAGAGAACAAAGTCGCAGTGTATATTTCCATGTTCCAGCGGAAGATTCATTCCGATTTTGCTAATCCGTTAGATGGGAGTAGCCTCTCCCAATCTCTCGCTCTGGCTCTCTCTCTCTCTCTCTCACACACACACACACACACACACACACACAAGGAAAAAAAAGTGTGGCAGTGTATATTTCCATGCTATGGGCAAAGATTCATTCCGATTTTGCTCATCCTACACACACACACACCCCGCAATTGCCACGCTTCACCAAATGAGCAAAATGGAATCTTCCCATAGAACATGAAAGTGTGCTCTGCCACAACATGGAAATATACACTGCCAAAATGTTGCAATGTATATTTCGATGTTCTAGCGACAGATTAATTCCCATTTCCCTCATCCTATGCATGGAAAACTCTCCMCCCCTCTCTCTCTCTCTCTCTCTCTCTCTCTCTCTCCCCACAACATGTGCATCTGACAGCTCCTTAGTCCATACTCACACCCGGATTTGTTTTCAATGTATCTGTCCGTTGCGGTGTATCTTCCTATGTTCTTGCGGGAGATTCCTTCTCATTTTGCACATTGGCAGGCTTCTCAGTTCATGCACACAAAAAAGGATTTAAAAGGGAAATAAGAACGGGAAAAAAAGAGATTGGCAGTGTACATTTCCACGTTCTGGCTGAAGATTCATTCCGATTTTGCTCCTCCCCCCCCCCCCCCCCCCCCCCCCCACACACACACACACAGACCGACGTTGCCACAATTCCTGCCATGTATAGACAGGACTGGGGCGCAGGTTCACCGCGCTGGGTCCACTTGTTTTTTAAAAGATTGTCCAGGCTGAGATATAACCAGGCCCTACCCTGGCGGCCAGTGCTTCAATCGCACTCCCACTACATACCCAGGGAAGAGCCAGTGCATTCCAAGCTGGTATCCTCCCAATGGTTCCCAATCCCTCAGCAACCCTTCCGGCCCCCTCCCCCCCCCAAAAAAAAAAAAACTGTGTACATTGAGAAGTCGCAGAGCAGGAAGGCATTGGCCCACAGCTGATTGAAAATGACATGAGCAAGTTAGAAGCAGAGGTAAGAGAGTAGCAGCAGAGACAATCTCGAAAGCAGACGACTCACTCGGACTCGACGGCATAAACGCTCGAAAACTGCAATGAGCAAGTCGATCTCTCAGCCCACAGCTCTACTTCGGTGGCCAGAAGTCCAGGAGGAAACCTTTATGAACATTCGAGTTTATTAAATTTACAACGATGATAAGGATGGCGATCGATCTGGGCAGATGGGCAAACGACCTGCCCACAGACGGCAGAAAAATGTTTGTGGAAATGTGGACCATGAAAAAAAAAAGAGGGGACCGGGAACATAAATTCCGGCCCGGCCCAGAAACAAACCAGTCCGATGTACATCATGTTACCTAGATAGAGTTCCCCGAGGAAGAATCAAATTTGGGTTTGTTGTTTGTAATATCAGAACCCATTACGGGATCAGGGTGGAAAGACGGGTGCGCAGGAGAGGGAGGAGGACGATTAGGAGGAGGAGGAGACACGGAGAGTAATGGAGGGAGGGTTGAGCGTGACGATAGATAGGAAGGTTCTCTCTCTCTCTCTCTCTCTCTCTCTCTCTCTCTCTCTCCATTTTCTAGATGACTGCACCGCAAAGCATGATGTTGTTGGATGCCCTATTCAGAAGCAATGAACTCCTCTGTACTGTCAAGGGGTATGGGAGGGAGAAATAATAGAACAAACAAGTGAGCCGTAGTGCATCTTCGCACTGACCCGACATAAGCAACGACACTACGGATTAGAGGGGGGGAAGATCTCCACGTAAACGGGAAACCAGGCGAGGGAAAAGGGCGACGAGAACAAAGGGCGACCGCTGTGCGTAGCCTACAAAACACAGCTTAACAATCATTGACAACCTACTGTATATTTTTTGCTAACAAACCCAATCGACAGAAGGGCAGCTCAGTTCCGATTGCTCCCTCCCGCCTCCCGCCTCCCCCCTCCCCCCAGGGAGCGGATAGATAGCACGTCTGATCTTCTTCGGAGAGCCTCGCTCGCTGCCCATCAAAGTACCTGTTGTCGTAATCACGACCTCTGTCTACACCCATATACTGTTCGACCACACAAAAACTCTAGGAAGTGCTCCCATCCTTTACACCTTCCATGACATGTGGGATGAAACACCTTCCCCCTCCTCCCTACCTCCATGCCTTCTTCCGCTGGCCGATGGAAACATCTCCGTTGAGCAGATACACACACTGTCAGTCTGTCATGAAATTGCTGCCCGCTGGCACCAGAGACGTGGTGGTCGGGTCACCAATCATATAATCCGATGGCCGATGTGTCCCGAGACCTCGACCATCCTAATACACTCTTCTTCATCCTTACCTCCGTTGTGCTTGCTACCGCACAAAGCACCGTGCGCAAACACAACAACACACACTTTTCTTTAACAAATTGATTGAAGCGGAAATTAAACCCCAAACAAGAAATCAAACAAGAAACCGAACAGGGAAAACATCTCTGAGGTGATACAAATATGACATTTGCTTGTGAAACGAAATTCGAGCTCGTGGAATTAAGGGAAGAAGAAGTAGAAGCTGACCTAGACAGAGAGTTTGACAACACCTCCTCGGAGTCTATATCTCTTTCTCTTACAGCTCCACGCTTAGCTCGCTCTCCTCCGTCTGTCGGTCACGCTTTCATAGCCGCCCCCTTCCTCCCTTCCTTTCGTTATTTTGAAAACAATGAATTTGTTCTAGCGATCAGGTCATCGAGCTGTTTCGCAGTACGAAGAAAGCCACCGAACGTAGGTAGCCCCAATCTGGAGCACATGCATGCACACAGTGACCACATGCATGCATGCACACAGTGACCATAAATGCGCGCCGACTCGTACTCCGTTGAAACGACATTGAAATCGACCGGATGTCGCACGCACACGCCTAGTAGACCGCCACATCCAGCACAAGGTCTGCTGCTCGCTTCGCCAAATTGGCTTTGCTTAATAATTGAACCACACAAAAATGGGAACATAACCATGCCTTCCTCTTCACCGTCGCCAATGAAGATGGGCAAAATCAAAAGCAAAAGGAAACGGAAACAAAAAAGAAGAACAACCGAGTGTACCAGGTCCAGGTGCGGCAGGCTGTCCTCTGAAGTGCGCCAGGTACATACTCCTCCGACTGTCCTCTGAAGTGCGCCAGGTACACATTCACCCGCTGGCGCATCCGCTGGTGCTTGAACTGTGCGCTCTTGAGCCGCACTCCACAACTATACTCAACCATATCACCACATACACCCCCAGCACCTGAGAATAATGACCCCTCCCTCTACCCACCGCTGTGATCTCGCAACAACACCCTCATGCAAAAGCATGCATATACATAGAAGCAATCCCCTTCAACAGAGCTGACTTCACGAACAGCAGCAGCAGCAGCACGCTTAACCAGAGCACAAGACGAAGCGATCAAAAGTCGCCAGCCAGGAAAGGGGAGTCGCACATCATCAACATCATCATCACCGGCGTTGGCTTCAGCATTAAGCAACACCGCCTTACCTGCGGTGTTGAAATGATCCAAGGAGCTCTGCTGTGTACCGCTTCCGCACCCCCTCTGCTCCACACCCACCCGTCCACCGGACCAGGTCAACGCACCACTGTACCAATACACTACAATCAATGAAAAATTTCACTCGTCGTCGTCGCCGCCGCCCCCGTCCACGTTTGGAAACTCTTGTGTTTCGGTGATGATAATCTCCACATGGAATCGCGCAGTCTATACCCTCTCCCTAACAGTACTAACTTGCCCAAAAACATACAAACCTGACATCGTGGGGCAGTGTGTAACCTCGCACAGAAGCCTTTGTGCCGCACTGTCGCTCCTTGCGCCACGTGTCATTCATTGCCAAGGAAGGGATTTCGGGTCGGGATCCCATACCTCACCCCTCTTGTCGTGTTCCTACAGAAATTGTGAGAAAAATAACAACATCCAATCTTCGACGCTCAATTCAATGGTGTCCCACAGCCAATAATAATCTCAACCAAGACACGATGGTCATCGCACCTTTCCCTTGCGTGCTATAATCCATCATCACATCCAACGCTGCAGTAGGGCGAGAGTCTGCACTTGTGCAAAAGCCTCAACACAGCCAGATGAGTATGTATTTGATATGTATTGTATGAAGAATCCTCTCTGTTGCCTTTCAGAGGGATATATGTAGAGCCCCTAAGGGCCGCAACGCCGACAAATTGACCCCTGCCCGAGCAAGCGACCAAGGAGATCGCATCTCCCTCACCCTGCACCCTGCACCCTTACCCGCCCCCTCCCTCTCCCCCCCCCGCCCGCCCTTTCCCACTCCCCCCATCAATTTCATCAACGGGCATTGTGCCCATTCATTTTTTCCGTTTTTGACCCCTCCCTATTCCCTACCACTGCGTTCTCAACGGCCTGAGCCACACAAAACACTATCTCTGATCTTGAGCGCTTCATCAACGGCACCCAGCCGTGCAATTTCCTTCCTGGATGCCAAACAATTGCTCAAAGCCGCAAACCTCAAATACACACAACCAAATCATCAAATGAAGATCTGTCCGGGGGGCGAACGCACTGGCCTCCGTCCACTCTCAACAACAAGAAATAATGAAGTCCCTGGAAAATGCTGCCGCCAGCGCTCTCCTCGGAAGTGGATTCCCGACAGCTTTGTGCCGATTGACCATGATTCGCACCGGGCAGACCGAAGGAAAAACGAAAAGCAATTTGAAAAAGGAAAGTACCCCTTGATGATGAAATACAGGCCATGGCTGCCGAGGATGATAACTTGCTCTGCGACTTCGGCCATATGCCACACGCATTCACAAATGACCAGAACTTGGCACACGATCCACTGCAGAGACCCCGCGGCGCCCGGAATATAAAACTCTTTCTATCCATCTCCACGGATCGAGCTCAATCAACTGGGTACTCTATACGAACCCCGCCACTCTACAAGGGGGTTTCGATCAATAACCATTCAGTACACCGCCATACAGTAGGCAATGCTACTTATCAAACAGTCGACATCCAATGGCATTTCCTCCAAAGATTCCAAACACACTTTTTCCCAGCATGCCATCCTTCATAGCCAGCCTCCCAATCATTACCAACTGGCCATATGCAGACAGACCTCCTAGCAGAGCATGAATACAAGTTCTTCACTGACTTTTCTCTCTCTCTCTCTCTCTCTCTCTCTCTCTCTCTCGCTGAGTGGCAAAATCTCCATGTCTTTCACAGATCAAAGCAGCAGAGCAACTTAAGCGAACCGCTTAACCGTGCACTCAGCTCGTGCAACAGCAGGGGCACGAAAAGTGCCCTAAAAGAATCCAACGGTCCCAAACATAACCCTTCGCTCTTGTCTCATTGTACCGAAACATTCATTACCACTCCTCAAGACTGATACTCTTTCGTCAGAAGCAATTCTACTGCATAGCCAGAGCCAGCATTCCAATCAATATCATGCTTGCACCGTTTCATAACATAAGGAAGCAGAGTGCGTCAACTGCCTTCCAGCTCTTCAGCGAGCCGCCTTCATCTCTTTCTGTCCTTGCACATGGCCTTTCTCCCTCTCTCTCTCTCTCTCTCTCTCTCTCTCTCTCTCTCTCTTTCTCACACACACACACACGCACATACAAAGACTACACCCACCCGCGGGGTGACCCCGCAAACCCAACGTCCTCCCCCTTCATGGATCGAAACAGATGATACCTCCGCAGACACATGGCCCACTTGCAATCATGACGACCCTATGTTGGTCAGTGGAGTGTAGGTCACCAGCAGCTCTGCACACCTCTGAGCACACTCTGCAGGCAAGCGTGTGTGTCTTTCATCTCAAGGTACTTCAGAATATGTGGACCGACCTGCCTGCGGCATATGGGGCATTCCTTGTTTGCTCGCATTACCTACAAAAAAACGTCGACGACCGTCATCCACATATTATCACAACAAAGAACGCCAAAGTTCATCAACACTGAGATACCCAACCGCTCTGCAGCAAAGTTCATTAGCACTCATCCTGCACTCGCCTCCTGCATGTGTAATTTCACTCTGACGGACTCGACTCAACATTAAACCGCCAGTGCACGGGCCCAGCCAACTTGAGAATCTCAATTGAGCCTCCCCTAAAATTTCAGAGGCTCGGGCCCAACGGACCAAAAGCGAAAACGAATCGATTAGCCCATGTTCCGGCAAAGCTTGGCACACAGGGGGAATCTGCCTCATACAAAAGAGGCCCGCGTCCTGGGCGAGGACCTTCGTATTCTAGGCTCAGGGCTAACGTCCGACCACAATTTCCTCAGAAGCGTATATATAAATAGTGATGTCCCGAGGGACATAATTGCAGATATACCCTCGACCTCCATTTTATTTTGCCACTCACCCTCCCGAGCACAATAGAATAGCTACCTTTTCAAATCGCACCGTAACACACCACCATACGACGGGTTATTCTCTTTGTACTTTGGGGAAACCCACAGCACAGACAGAAGAAGATTACAAGCAAGTACAAGCAAGACCCAAAAAAGACATCGTTCTTTTTTCCTCGTTCCCTTCTTCCTTCCCATTACCGTCTTCTCTTTCTTTCTTAAACCACCACCAGCACATGCCAGCCATCGGCTGCGGGCACGTTTAGGCAGCCTCCCGTCGTCGATTCATTTTGTCGACGGAGCATAAGCCTCCGAGATTTTAGGAGAGGCTCGATCGGACTCTCAATTTGGCTGGGGCCATGTCCTGGTGCTTCAGAAACGTCGTCGGCCTTGAGATACCATCATTGAAGCTGAGCGGCCTCAGGTAATGTAGAACTCTGTTATTCCGGGCATCTGATTATATATAGATTCAAACTCGAGTCTGCATTTCAACAGTTCGTTGTGCTTCAGGGACCTACAGCAGGGAAGAGCATACCTTCCCTTTTTCTTTTTGTGAAAAGATTGGGACCATTTCTCAATTTATGCGTGTCTTCCTTGCACAGGGGTCATACTAATCTTGGCTACTAGGTTCTCTGTATCGTTTGAAAGGATGTCCCCGAGGATATACCTCCCCCAAATCACACCGCAAATACAGAACCCCAAGACAACTCGGCGGCAGCAGCAAGTCATTCGCGTACCTGAGAGATGCACATCTCACAAAAGGTGTGGCTGCAATCAAGCTCCACGGGCTCCGTGAAGTACTCTGCGACAGATGCACAGCAAAACAACAAATTTCCATCAGAATCCGGGCCACCGGCCCACCTGGCCAATGAGCAAGGGGGACAGGGACAGCAATAAAAGTGAAACTCAAAACTAAGCAAACAAGACAGCGCATTAATTCACTCAACCAAACCTACTCCGCATGAGAGGTCTACCTGGTCACCCAACAAAACGTACTCCGCATGTGAGATCTGCTGTATCTGGGAAACCGGATATTTCACATTGTACGAAGCTGTTGGGGTCAAAAAAAAAGAGCACATATTCACACCACACCAGCACTACTGCTCATTGTACAGAGCTGGTGCACCATCAAACAAAGAGGATATCATTCACACTACAACAGTTACTTTCCACAATGCATGCATCCCAGCGCTATCACAGCTACGCCACAACGGACCTGACCACACTCCCGACCAGAGCCTGGTCAAAAACAAACGTCCTTGTGTATGGAATCGCAAATGCTAATACCATTCCAAGCCAATACCATTAGAATACGGCCTCGACCGTGAAGGCCGAGCGGTCGGTTGAGTCCAACCAGCCAATGGCAGGCACGGAAGTCCAAAGGTCAGTATTTTAATCCCACGACGGTCGAGCACGACATGAAAATATTACTAGGCAACGGCAGCTGGCGCCATACCGCCGAGGCGGTAAAAATAAACAATCATCAAGCCGGCATCAACTCACCTAAGCATATCGGGCACGTGAGATCATGTTCCGACACCCCTGATATTGGGGTTGTACTTGCAGATGAGAAGAGACTTTGGCTTCCCAATCCGCAGTATCCGCTGCTCCTCGACTCTGATCCACTCTCGTACATATGCTGCTGCTGCTGCTGCTGCTGCTGTGCTGCCGGCAGTGGCTGCTGAACAGATGTCAAAGACGTGGAGAAGGGGCATCCCTTCGCCGCAGCATTGGAGCCGGTATCCAACATCTGACTGTTGAGAATAGGAGACAGCAGGAAAGGATTCACGGAAAGCCCGAGGCCATTGCTGCAGGAATGAGAGAACACCACAAGTAACCCAACATACAATCAGTTAAGGACACTTTCACGAGCACAAAGTACTGAAACCTCTAGGCAATTGCAATCAGACCACTTCAACAAAAACACTTGAGGTATCGCTCCACTACTCCGGAAATGCTTTTCCTTGTTCCAGCAGAAGATTCACTTTCGTCTTGCACATTTCGAGAGTGGTGGAGAGACGCCCCTGACATTAGGATTTTGAGTAGGTAACCCAACATATAAAATCCGCAAACTTGGAAAACGTCTACAACACAAGTAACCCATAACACGTAGTCACTTGCGAACAAGTAACCCAACATATAATCACTTACAGCAACTGCGGCATGCCCACAGAAAGCACCGAAACCTCACAATCACCAGACTGACTTGGAATATACACATCTACAAAAGGAATTTGCATAACAGTTCGCTCACCTGTGAGGAGACGCATCTCGGCAGTTCTCGACTCTCTCACTCGCTTTTTCCAGGGCGTTAACCACGCGTCCGAGAGGATTCCGAGAATGAAACAAGGGTGTATCTGGCACAACGAAACGCACATCAAAAAAATATCATCTCAACACATCACACACTTGTCCGTACCGTCTTCCACACAGCAACCAGCAAAGGGCCACCTTTCCACCACCGCTCATCTTGTTCAACTAGGGACCACCGCAAAGAGACAGCACAGCAAAAAACTCGACGCAACACGTCATCATACACTTATGCGCATGCCAACCTTCTTCACCCGAATAGAACGCCCAGTCATTATAGCTGTGTATTTTGTGAAACTTTCAGTCTGGATACAGTGATAATGACCGGGCATTCTACTCGAGCGAAAACGGTAGGCACCGCCGCAAAGAGAGCAGACCATATGAAAAATTTCACTCGTCGTCGTCGTCGTCACTGCCGCAAAGGGCAGTGGTAATCGTCATGCATCAGCGATTTGCAAAGGACAGTGGTAAACGTCACCGTCAACAACTCCCTTATAGTCTCCCTACGCGACCCCATAAGCGTCTCTGTACACATCTACGTATCACCTTCCACCGCCGACGTTGTGGCCGATCCAAACAGCCAATCATCATCTTGCAGGACAGATATCAATTTCCTACTGACAAAATCGGAATCTCCTGCATACGCCACTGTACCGCATATCACCTTCCACTGTGCTTGTTTACAACTGACCAAATCGGCAAAGCGCACCCATGGAGAAAAAAAAAACAAGGCGAAATCAATAAAATCCCAAAGAGACTTACCATCTGCAAACATTCCTGTATCAAGAAACTCGAAGGCACTTCCATTGGGTGTCCTCGACTGCCCAGACGGCATGTTCACCAGGTCATCTGCTACCATTTGTAGTGCGTGCATGTCAGCGATCCGCAACTCTGTCATTCGAAGTCTTTCTGCCTCCATTTGGTAACCTGCCATTTGCTCTGACAAGGTGAGCTTCTGCATCAGCATATCGTTCTCTTTGGAGTACCTCGTGACCTTACCACCTGAAGTAACACAAGGCGAAACAACGAAAGAACCAAGCACAAGTTGGGGGGCGAAACAACAAATTGAGACGTGAGTTCAAATCCAGATGGAATTGGAATTACTGTATGAATGAAATCAAATGCTTCTTAGAAGCTAAATTACCTGACGCTGGTCAGTTCGAGAATGATAGCTCAAAGCCAAGGAGAAAGCCACCGCTTGGTTGTGACCCACTGCTCGGTCGGCAGAAGGAGAGGGGGGTGGGGGAGCGAAACAACGAAAGAACGAAAACACAAGGATAAAGCCACCGCTTGGTTGTGAGCCACTGCTCGGTCAGCAGAAGACGCAACGACATCACCATTACCGTCAACAGGATGTAAAACAGAACAAACAAAAAAAGGGAGGAGAGGGGGGTGGGGGGATGAAGAACCAAACAAGAAAGACACGGCTTGGTGTCCTTCGGGATGAAATTGGAAGGAAACAGAGAAGATTGCATCCGCCCCTGTGCCAGAAAATAAAGGGAGAAAAAAAAGGGAGGGAAAAAAAGGGAGGAAAAATAAAGACATTGCATAGTCATGAGCAGAAGTACAACAAAGGCAAGCGCACAAGAGAAGAGCAGCTCAGGTGGTATACCCATGATCTGTTGAAATTGAGACGCGAGTTCAAATCCAGATGGAATTGGAATTACTGTATGAATGAAATCAAATGCTTCTTAGAAGCTAAATTACCTGAGGCTGGTCAGTTCCGAGGATGATAGCTCAAAGCCATCAGCCTTTGCCTCAAAGAATAGATATATATAAACATATACATATATCGTCAAATAGAATAGCTCAAAGCCATCAGCCTTTGCCTCAAAGAATAGATATATATAAACATATACATATATATCGTCAATATATATATAATAAAAAAAAACAATGGAGCAAATGATTTGTCACGAGAAGGCCAACCAACCCCTCTTTGTCCTCTAGTCTTTTTCACTAAGGACCCTTACACCCTTCATAATCCTTTCCCAATTCTTCGTCTACAGTGAAGGCCCCTCGTAGTAGACGAGGCGTAACAAGCTTGGCACTGGACCCTTCCATTGCCACGCTCTTTTTCCCAATGCAGATTTCTGCCCAGCCCTAGGAAATCCGAACAGTCGCAGCACACAATTTGCCTGCCACCACCAACCTTTTGAGACGGCACACCCTAAGCCTTTTCCCGGCCCCGTGATAACCTGCCGGCATCTCTGCAAGGGGTGGAACACCCACTGGCTGGTTAGACCCACCAGCGCCTGCAATGTTCACATTGGGTTAAAACGGCCCAGACCCAATGGATGAGTTGCGGTTTACCATCGCGCGGACCACCTGACAAGGCCGACCCGCCATCTTGGTGGGAACATATCAAGGATGTCGATTCACAAGTGTGCATGCATGTGCCCAACCCAAGAATCGAACACACAACCCACCGCTTGGCTGGCTGATACCTTGCCAAATGGCCTATGGATCTTTTACCTTCACTGCATTCTAGAGTTTTCCCGTAGCCAATCTGACGGAATGCAACACAAAATGAGGTTCCTCCATACATGCAAGGGTTTTCTCCCGAGATACTACCTACCTGCCTACGTGTGCGGGTGGTCTGTTCTGTTGTCCACAGCCGCCCGCTCTTCCTCCTAAAGACATCCCTCAGGGCATACTCACACTAGCACTTTCTACATTCACCTGACCACTATCATGTCATGTCCACAGCTGAGTCGAAAACATCCTAGTGCAAGTATGCCCTCAGTATACATAACCCATAGACATGAAGACTCCTGCCTAACTTAGGCAACCTTGAAAAGGGCCTCTGCAAGCTCTTAGAGAGTGACCAACACACTGATAACACATCAGTTGACAGCTACAAAAACATCCCTCAGAGAAGAGTGTTTGCGCTGACGACTGGCTCCTGAATACTACCATATTCATATCTGGACCTGTAGCACCAAACTATACTTCTATTACTCGACAAACAATCATCACCCGTACCTGCATCTTCATCATGCCTATAGAAAGATTGCTGGCCTTAGAAGAGGCATCCATGCATAAAAACGCACCAAGCTTCTGCGCATAATACGTAGGCAAAGCCCTGCCTGTGCTGACGCAGTGCATGAGAACAGCATACTAGGAGAAAGTTGGGTACAGATGCGCGGGGCCAAATCGCCCTATCGTTAGATCACTGCACGGCGCAAGTGTGCTTCACACCACAAGGTGCGAATACTCTTCCCACTGCGCGACACAAAATTTCGCATCCGCACGACCCACACAGAAACACAAGCAGCATGAAATCAAGCCACAGCATCCAACCACAGAACAGAGACAAAAAACGGGGTGGGAACGTGAGAACCCCACTCCCTGCCGTGCCGTGGGTGGCCTCCCCGTGCAAGCACACACATCCACACACATTGCCACCGCCAGGCGAAGAAGCACACAAATACGATCATACACATACAAGTACACACAGATGCACACATACTCACGCACACACACACGCACACACACGCGAGCACGTGTAGGGCTGAGGGGGGCTGGCCACCTACTTCGTGGGCTACAGCAGCCGCCTTTCATTTCCCATAAAAATAAAATTGACAAGGCATTACTAGCAGCATCCATAACAACCGCTTCAGCATCAACCGCTTCCATATCGCCGTACAACAAGTTTCTTGTTCGACATGAAAGGTCAAAGAACCTAAAAGGTCAAAGAACTTAAAAGGTCCAAGAACCTAACACAGCTATCGAGTTCCGAGACAATACGAGCATAACGTTAACCAACTCGGCCTCCAGTGTCCTGAACCAAAACCTCACACCTTTCAGGGCATAAAGTTTTCAGGTCCGCATCCAGAATCACAGCCAAATTTCTGTCAAAAAGTCGCAGTGTGTAGATACTTCCTCAACTCCAAAAGAACCCCTCAGTTACGCTTTTGTGTCACGACTTACAGCGTCAATGTGCATTTCATTGTGCGCTCACACTACCTTCAAATCGATCTGATGACCGGTCTGGCAAGATGGAGTTCAGAGAGGGGGAAAAACAAAAAGCTTCGCGGTTGGCCTTGGTCCACATCAATTACCCCTGCTGCATAAATCAGGTCTCGGGAATCCCGATGACGTTTGGTAATGCCTCGATCTTTCAGTCCTTCCGCCCGCAATGGGACACGACAGCTAATGATTGAGAAAACAACGACATACATCCCAGTACATTGATAATACGATCTCCTCTAATACTGGCATGTATGTCATTGTTTTCTCGATCACACTTCTCCGCCTACATATGACAGAACAGGCCTGTACAGTGACCATGACAAAGAACCAGTGACCATGACAAAGAACCATGGAGCCTTACAAATAAAGACTTACCTGTTACAAAAAAACCCAAACAGAACTGTTCCCCCCATTCAGTTATGTTCCATAACATTAAAAAAAAACAGCTGTGTAGGTATCGTATGAACTCCAGCCTGTCATCTGCATGAATCCATGCTGTGTCAGAACAGCTGGCATCCAAAACAGCACACAAGAGCACACTGCAACCCTCATTCATCCAGAGTGACCGATGTGCACTCTCTTCGCCTCATACTGCCTCAGTCAGCAGCTAAGGATCGATTATGCACCGTCAGACGAGCGCAGCGTAGTACAGAGGTTATCTTTTAAACAATAAAAGATCGACTGACATCTTAAAAAAAAAAAAAAACGACCGGCACTGACACTCCATCCCCATGGCACAATGCTCGTACCATATCCGGAGGGGATCGCCAGTTTGGAAATCGACACACAATGAGCCAGTCTTCGCGCTCACTTCAATGAATCCAGCTACCGTCTTCACCCGAATTGAACGCCCGGTCATTATCGCTGCATCTGGACCGGAAGTTGTGCCAAATACAGCTATAATGACCGGGCGTTCTATTCGGGTGAAGACGGTTGCTCACAACTAGGCCAAACAGTTCGCACAACAAATCCTGCACATTCGGCGGAGTTGTGCTAACCACAGCACAGGTGGTAGTCCTGATGTCTTGCTGTGCACCGCAGTCTCGTTGTGTTATTGATAATAGCAGAGGTGGCAAACGAGAACGGCATAGAAAAAGTGTGTGCAGCAAGTGGGAGAACCAGCGAGCGCAAAGTATAATCTACCAAAGGGGACCAAACAAACGCACCAACACAAAAAGGGACCAAACAAACAATAACGGCCACGACTTCGAGTGCACCGCACCCCATTCCCCACTTGTCACTGGAAGTGGCAGATTTGGCAAAAATGGCTTACTGGGGAAAATGTGTGTGCCACAACACAACTAGAACAGATGGTGACCATCACCTGAAATTTGATACAAGCTGTCGTCGTTTTGAATGCGACTGTGCCCGTTCCTTCCCGTCAGATCAACGCTCCCACCAACACCAGACTTCATCCTGCATGTCAGAGAACACAAAAACAGCCAAGGCACAACACACAACAGTCCACTAAATACCGCAGGCATCATAGACTCGTGAACCCAGGTACAAACCAACCTCCTAAGAGAATCACGCCAGCGAAAACACTCGGAACTACACGACTCTCGCAAATACAACTCCCTATCTATCACCACTACCGTGTGCAGGCTCAGTCCAGGCAAAAGACAGTCACGATCTTCGATGGCGGTCTTTTTAGCACTTTTTACCACGTTTTAATATAGAAAAAAAGTTGTCACTCAATTCAGTCCTTACACTGCATTACAGGTTCATTCGTAAAAAAAACAGTTTTCCTTTTAACAATCACAGGACATCGACTACCAAAATTTTTAACACGCCAAATACGAAAGCAAAATGCAACTAGACTTAAACTACTAACTTCTGAGTCCTGACACTTAACTTGGTTGTCAGATCTATAGTCATCTTGCATGATACTTCACCACAAAAGGAGACCGTAGCTGGTGCCATGATTACAGACTCATTGCCAAGGGAGCACCTGCTCCCCACCAATCCATAGGAGCCGTCGACAGGCGACAGCTACTCATATCGCCCCCCGTAGCACAGACAGGCCATGTTTTATATATATACAATCTGTATATTAATAATACTATATATTATATAGATACAAAGGTCAGTCAGTGGAAATAGACTGGAGATCCTCACGTGCAACTACCAGTGGGCAAGTAAGGTGTGACCGTCAACACACCGGAATCTCAGGGAAGTACGGACCGCCTGCATTCAGAGGTCTGCAGAGGATGAAGGCAGGCTCCCAAGCCTTGGTGGTTTGACACATGGGGTCTCCTAATATCCAATCCTCTTCCTCTTGCCCGTATGTTTGCCATGGTGTTCATCAAACAGACACGCTCGCTCCAAACTTCAAATCACAACACAGGCTTTCTGCACCACAATCAACCAACCAGAGTTGATATCCACATACGCCATGTCTTCCAGCGACTCCGTCACTGCGGATCACCCCCACTCCACTCATTACACCTTTCCTATGGACCTCTTCCAGGTCCGAACGGACGAGCAGGATCGGCAAACAAACACGGTCTACCCAAAGTGGCCTTGCATCCACCTTTCCAATAGCAAACAATCAAATCTCATCCGCACAGCCCGACTGTTCATGGTAGCAGCAGAGCAGAACACCTAAAACACCTATCTCATGAAAGGTCTGAGGATGTCTTTCCTCTACTGTATGGGGCACCATTCAGAGGACGTCAGAGAGGACGTCACTTTCAGTTATTTCTTAAAAAAGCAGACAAGACAAGCTTCCTTAAACCCTCCAGATCGATTGTACAGCGATAGCAAGAATGGTGAACTTTCCCCTCCGACCACAGTAAGCCACATCTGCACCCCCTCTGCGGACAGAGCTCTCACCAGCCTGGTTCAGTCACAATGACGAGGAATAACCATGGAATCAAGGCCAACAGAATAGAAGAAAATTTGACTCACTCTATAACCAAAATACAACCAGAGGAGCAGAGGGCAAGCAAGGAGGGGGAGGGGTGACACCCAATGGAAACAAAATGGAGATTGCAGAGGGATCTCTGCCTCCACAAGCACTGTTTCATTTCCAGTGGGTCCCAGACCCTTCTGCATCCTTGCACAGGGGCCATGCTAATCTTCTCGATCTCGTTTGTCATCCTTCAGACAATCCATATCGGGTACCGAGGAATGTATATTATATTATATACGCCACACAAATCGTCCACCCTATATACGCCAAACAAATCGGTATCAGTATCTGACTACAGGACATCAATCAAAACCCAGCACCAGAGAACAATTTTCGCTGTCCACTACCCCCAAAGTCATGACGTTTTAAGGACATCCGTTAAAGTTGAAGCGATACAGAGCGATACAAAGAAGATTAGCATCACCCCTGAAATGTCCCCACCCCTAAAAATAGAAAAAAAGTGAGGTTTCAATGAACACATGACAAAATCTCACAACTAAAACACAGTGCCCGGGGCAGCGACAACCACGCCTGCATCTAAGTCTAACAGTGCCTCTGGTTGTGCACAGGAGAAGGTCACAGAGCTAATCAACATAAAACATCATCAAACCATGACGCCTATACAGAAAACCATGATGCCTATACAGAGATAGGTAGACAGGAAAGCAAACCATGATGCCTACACAGAAAAACACATTCGGAAAAAACTGGTGATGAACTGGAAACCGTCGTCAAGAGGCAGAAGTCCATAAACAACAGAATATCAATCCGTTTCAAGCTGCTATCCAGACCTCGTCCACCACTTTTTTTCATCATGAATAAATTTCACTCAGCGGAGGCAGGCCAGGCCCTTACGTCGACTAAATGGCCAGAGGGGTAACCAGCAACTCTTGCTCGCAGAATGGTGCCGGTATTTCCATGAAGAGGAAAGGCATGCCAACCTAGTTATCGATTACAGAAATTTGCCAGTTGTGACGACGGTAACCTGACTCTAGAACAAACAACTTGAGGGTCGTCCACTCCTCGTGCCATTTCTTGTATCGCCAGATCAGTACCACAAGTACTTCTAACAAGGGCAGCTCTGTGCCACAAGTAGCACTTCTAAAAGAACCGCCCATATTGCAATCTATGGAACCATATAGCACACCTCTGGAACAACTACAGCAATCTATGAAAACATTAGCACACCTACGGAACAACTATAGCACACCTATGGTACCACTATAGCACAACTATGGAACCTGTGGAACCACATAGCAACCTATGAAACCACTATACTTGCATGAAACATACTCGAGAACAAACTACCGAGTCATAGCATGGAACATTCTCGAGAGCGAGCCAACGAGCGTTGTAAAAAGATTGCCCGTTTTGGTAGATCAAACTGTAGGTCAGTTCTGACGTTCCCATCGCATCGTATCCATCTATGCTAGGCAACCACTCAAAGTCCTCCCTAGAGGGAATAACATCGCAAATAAACACCGCCGACAAGGAAGCTCCATCATCTCCGTTTGACCGTGCTTGGAGGACAACTCTTTTGCACGCTATCATCTCCACTGTAAACGAATGCGTATCGCTCAATTTTCCTTCTTGTCATTCCTTCGTACTGTGAAAAGGACCACGGCACCACAAGCCTTCGTTCCTAATCAAGTAAATCCACCCCTCCTCACCTGTTACCGGACCCTGGAATGCTCACACGACAATCTATGGCCGCTGTCAAGACCCATGATCAGCAGAGACTATGGGGCACCTACACGCTGCTCACCATATCAATCTCGAATTGTTGCGAAGTGGTCATACAACAACTCTTGGTTGTGCAGAACCACGACCACCACCTACTCGAATTACTAATAAGACCTTGAACAGTCACAGAACAATCCACAGCCGTCACGAACCATGATCACCACAGACATTGGGCCATCTACAAGGCGTTCACAATATCAATCTCCAATTGCAAACACGTCGTGCAACAACTCTCGGTCGTTGAGAACCGGGAAGGCACTCTCACTCAAAAAACAAAAAGACGGACATCAATACTAAACAATCATTTACAGAAGAGTGGAGGCTGAAGACTATCGAAAGACCAAAGAGGCAATAACAAGAAAAACATCGCGAGCTGCGCAATCAAACTCCCCTACCACAACAACAGGCTCGCAGGAGAAGCAGGGTAATAATGCCCGTACCACATTCAACGGAACAGAACATACAGTCATCGCCGCCGTACAGATGAAATGACCATATGTTGTGCTATTCGGAGAAACATGGTAGCCATGCAGGTGCAAGCATCTTGACCATCGACAATCAATGAGATGACACATACGTTTATCCTGCTCCGAGATGGCCACTCCTTAGAGATGAGGCTGTAAGTCGACGACGCCAATTTTGGTGGCCGATGTGATCAGAACCCCGTGGGTTGCTTGCTGCACGCAGCATCTTCAACCAACTGGCAGGCTGATCAGTAGAAGCTGCTGGGCCCAGCAAACATGATGGATCCCAGTGCACTTACAGTTGAGCCCCAGCCGCATTCTGAGAGGGCCATAGGCGTAGCCATTGGGAGAGGTCGAGCATCCAGAGCCTACATCGCGCACAGCCAACCAGCAGAAAAGTAAGTGTGGCTCACTCACTAGAAACGTTCTGGCTGGCTGGACTACAGCAGCGCTGCTGGAGTGCTGGCTTGCTGGGCAAGAGTTGGGCCAAGTGGAGGCGGGCACTGGCCGGGCACGAGAAAGAAGCTGCATGGCGCAGCAGAAGCACAGCAACCATAGTCAGGCAGCTGGCATCATAGCCGGCCGATTGAGCGAAGGTCCGCAGGCGAGGGACTGGCGTGTGGAAGTCGAGGTGTGGGTGATGCTGCGAGGCGCTTACCTGGTGGTGAGGAGCAGGCCGCTTCAGTCGGAGTCTCCATTCACCATCGGGCTGCAGCGCTGCACAAAGACCTGTTGTAGCTTAGGAATCTAAGTCTATGGGTGCTGTCTGATTGTAGTCTGGGTGACGGGCGCCACACAGGAGAGCAAGATTGTGGACACTGGTGTTCGAGGCAAGAAGCGGGCTTTCATTATCAATTGACTTCAGCGCTTTGCTCTCTGCTTATTTGGTGCACCTCGCGGTGCCATCTGCTTTCCGTTTGTGCACAAAGGTCTCCTCAAAGGCTGCCACTCTAGATCCTAGGCTCGGAAATTTGCACCTTTTGAATCGTCGATTTAAGACACCAGTTCACAAGCCTACGACGAAGTTACCTCCCGGGCCTAGAGTCTCTGTCCTTTTTTTTTTCCGTAGTGGCCTTCCGCATACGCTACTGACCCGCTTCTGAAGGACGATGGTGTCACCACATAAACTGATTCACGCTAGACTTGCCTGGGGCCGAACTAGTCTCCTACAACGAAGTTACCTCCCAGGCCTAGAGTCTCTAACTGTCTTTTTTTTCATAGTGGCCTTCCACATACACTACTGACCCGGTCCTGAAGGACGATGATCTCACCACAAACCGATTCAATCTAGACTTACCTGGGGCCGAACTAGATATTTTTTCGGTTACTTTACTAGCGTGGCACTTTTGAAGTTCAAACCGCCACTACCTTTCCCATGCGTCTTCAAACCACAAATGTTAACATTCCATGCTTTCTGCATGGACAGTGCTCCCGGACCAAAATGGCTGGCCTCACAAGCCAAAGAAAACACACAAAAAAATAAAGACATGCCGAGCTCAGTTGCTGGCAAAGCTTGACGCAGAGTTCCTTTCCATCTCCGCAAAAAAAGACTTACAGTGCTTTACATAGTCAAGATGGGTGTCGACTGCCGTTTCCCTTTGGTGCTTCTCCCTCCCTTTGGGAAAAGCGCACAACAGGTCTGCGCAGATTTGCAAAACCCGTTGGAGTGCAGCACGCAGCCACCATGCCCACGTGGATTTACCGCACCTTGATATGCAAAGGCCCAGGCCCATCCCGAGATGCCTGATTTTGTCCTCCTCTTCCCTTCACCCTCATCTTTGGGGTTTCTTTCCCACCACAACCAAATTGAGTAATGTTCATAATCTACCGTCCGACCTACAACCTAGAAATGATGCAAATAAAATGATTTACAAGTCGTAAAAACGGAAGAGTCGACAACAATACATAACATAATTTTCTTCTGCAGAATCTGCGCTATAGAGAAGGAGACCCCGCGGTCGACCTGGACAAATAACATAAACCCGACTGCCAACAAATTCCCACTATCCAGCTGAACTGGGAACCAAATCTAAAACTGAACTGGGAAAAAAAAAGAAAAAACAAAGATTTCCACCAGTCGGTGCACCCTATCCAGCCTTCACATCCATTCTTACAACTACTAGTTCCCCTTACTGCAACTCCGTCATATGGAAACCCCTCATGTTTTCCTTCCCCTAGAAAAGAGGCTCATTCCTCGTGAAAGAGCCCCGTGTCCAATCCAAGTTAAAGAGCCCACAAAAGAGGATATTTTTTGGTTATTGGCTCGTTTTCACTACCATGCACTCTCATTGCAAGCCTGGCCTCCATGTCACACAGGTTCCCTTGCAGCCTGTGGCACCACTAGTCGATGACATCGTCATTGGCAGAACAACGGCGAGCAAGGGAGACATCTTATTCTCACACCACCAGTTGGTGCACCCTATCCAGCCTTCACATCCATTTTTACAACTACTAGTTCCCCTTACTCCAACTCCGTCGAATGGAAACCCCTCACCTAGAAAAGAGGCTCATTCTTCATGAAATAGCCGCATGTCCAATCCAAGTTAAAGACCACAAAAGACGATTATTTTGGTTACGGGCTCGTTTTCACTACCATGCACTCTCATTACACGCCTGGCCTCCATGTCACACAGGTTCCCTGCAGCCTGTTGCACCACTAGTTGATGACATCGTCATCGACAGAACAACAGTGAGCAAGGGAGACGTCGTATGCCCACTACACGAGTATCATTGATGGCTTACCATACTCGGCCTCCTGACCAAACAGTCTGTCTGTCATGGCCACTCGTTTGTTTTCCGCTTCTCCCCCTTGCCTACGGTTCCCGGATGACTCTACTTCTCCCCCTTGCCTACGGTTCCCAGGCGATTCTTTTTTATGAGAATAGTAATAATATACAGCACATCCATCTCCAGTTGCCGTTTGACACTGCATTTGGGAGAACTTCACATTATTCTCGGCCCCTATCTCCCCCTCTCTCTCCACCTGCCTCTCCCCGTCTCCCACAGGATAAACCTAGAGCCTCTCCCCATCTCCCACAGGAAAAACCTAGAGCCTCTCCCCGTCTCTCCCAGGACAAACCTACAGTGCTCTCAAAAGTGCCAGCCACGACCAACCCTCAACAAAATGAATAGACGACTGGCGGAAGAGGGATTTGAACCCCCGACATGCGAATTATGATTCCGCTGTTCTAACCTACTAAACTATTCTGCCTTGAACCACTTGACATTTCCCCTGGTGGGGTAGTGCCAGCCGTGACCAACCATCAACAAAATGAATGAAGCTTTAACAGTGAGAGAAGCCTAAATGAATGAAGCTTTAACAGTAACAGATACAGTTACAGTGACCGCCACGGTACAATACCCTAACCCCTCAACAGCTGCTGCCCGAGCCTAAAATGACCGCTCAACATAAAGACTCAACCTTCGCATCATCACCGGGGTGGACAACGAGATGACAGTACCCTTCTCTTTTACAATACAAATACCAAACCGGTCACATATCACTTAAACTCGTAAGAAAAACGGAGCTCGTTTTTTTTCCTGCAGCTTTAAACCTTGTCTCAATTTGTTCTTGCCGCTGTACCATGTCTCATTTTATTTTGGCGCTGTAGGTTCTTTCTTTTTTTTGGGAAAGCTCTCCGTACAGTTGTTATAAGCTCAACATACATCTTCTGCACTGGCGTCATCTCGTCCATAGACATCTGTCTGAAAAGCTCGTTTGCATTTTCGGAAAGGCAAAATTTGTCAGAATGCACGTGGTCCTCTGCAAGCCCAGGTGCAGCTCACGCACCCCTGCATCATGCAAACGTCCAGGTCCACTTGCATGCCTAACCAGGTTACCGCAAAAAATTTACAACGGAACAGAAAGCTTTTACCCTAATCAGGTAAAAAAAAAAGAAAGCCACGAATCTGAAAGCCCTGTAGAACTTTTGCTGTCCAGGGTGTCGATTGACCGGCAGACTTGTTCGCGTGCATGATGCATGGGCGCCTGCAAGCTCTAGTGGGCCACTTACTCCAACTGCGAGTGACTACATCTCAACAGCTGAGCTTCGTTTTGGGGGCAGAGGGGTTGGTGGGTGGGGAGGCCGGTGTTGGGGTGGAGGAGGGAGGGGTCTAACCAACACCAGATATGCTACAAATATGCAACGGTACCCCCTCCTTCCCTCCTCCCTCCCCGCCATCCTTTCTCCGCATACAAAACCTGCCAACCTCACGTATGAAAACCAATTGCCCCACTGCGACCCACTGGACCATAGCCTGTGGGCACTTAAGAAGAAAAAAGGATCGGATTCAGAACAGTCAGGCCCCACCAAAGCCACTTCTGTAATGACAATCTAAAGCCTGTTCAATTACACACAAATTTGTGGCTCTTCGGCAAGTACACAGCATCAGTGGGGCCGGTCTGTCTAGGCAGCCAATCACTACAGACTGCACTGTCCCACCATTGCTCCCCAAGGGCCCCACTACCTTTTTCCGTGGTTTCCGTTTTCCTGCTGTTCTTCACTTTAACGCGGTTTCACAACCTCGCTTCACCAACTCTCTTCGTTTTTTTAACACATTTACAAGTCCTCAGTCGTTCCCCCTTTTTTCCTCCGTCCTTTTACTTCCATCGTTTCGGATCCAGTGCTATCCACTCGACTTTCTTTTTTCTCTTTCCCTCTTTCTTTTTTTTTTTCTTTTTTTTTCTAGTTTGGAGAGTTGTCTCGATTTATACGTGTCATCTTTCCTGCTGGGGCCATGCTAATCTTCTATGTATCGTTCCAATTTTAACGGACATCCCGAACAACAATCCATTCCACTTTGATTTTCTCTTCTTTTCTGTCAGATTCTTTAGCAGATCGCCGCCACATGCCCGTACTAGCTGCCATGCCTATTAATAGTACATACTGACAGTTCTCAGAAAGGTCTAGGTTCTAGTCAGCCCGAGATGAATTGCTACAATATCCAACGTGCACATCACACTGCAGCACGGTTTATCTTACTTCCTAATGCTGCCAAATCAACGTTTCGTCCAGCTCTTTGCCTCTTTCACCCATCCAACTATGTGAAGGAGGCCCAATGGCTCATGCACACAGCATCCACGGCCATCGAAACGTCGAGTCACAACTGGTTTGCTTCTTGGGGGGGGGTAAAGCACATAGTGGTGATTTCCGAGCACTTCTGTAAAGCAAGAAACGTCCATGATTTTGTAAAACAATCCGAATCGCGTGCCAACTGCATGCTATGGCCACACTTGAGCCTACCATCTTCCCCAGAATACACCGCATGGTCATTACAGCTGCATCTAGGCCGCCAGCTACACCAAGTACAGATATAATGACCATCCGTTCAAATTCGAGCTCAGGGGGAATATACTTGTCAATCCCATGACATTGTACTGATTGTATTTAATAACATATATTCAGATATTCCAGATCACTGAAGCTGGGTCAACCTTCCACAGGCAGTCCAACAATCACAAACGTATCTGACCTCGTTGTAGTCCATGTTCAGGAAAACAAGTTCTGCACGCAGAATGTGCCTGCTGTTATCTGAGCACACGAGCAGGTACCTCCACAGCTTTTCCTCCTCTGACACCTCCGGGCCCTTCGCCCCCCCCCCCCCCCCCCCCCCCCCCCCCCCCCCCCCCCCCCCCCCCCCCCCCCCCCCCCCCCCCCCCCCCCCCCCCCCCCCCCCCCCCCCCCCCCCAACACAATAAAACACCTGAAGGAAGAGCACCACCTCTTTCCTATCACCAGCGCTGAGCATCGTCATGATCCTATCTTCGTCATCATTCATCAAAAACACACCATTCTCCACTGATCAGCCGTTCAGTTTGTCAGAGAGCCTCCACCAGAGCAAACGTGGCAACATAACGGTCAACTAACTGACTGGGGGAAAAGCACACCATATGCTATGATAACCAATCGGTTATCTCCTACATAACGCCAAGAGGACCTATAGATACCTACCATCCCTTTCTCCAAAACGTCTTAATTAAGCACACAATAGCTACCGAGAACCGCACACATGGCACCACCAGACCCAAGGGAAACCAAGCGCCTAGAGGACCCGCCCAAGACACAGTTGTGTGCCAATGCCGCCCTCGCAACGGCATAGGCCGCAGTGATGGAGATTATGCAATGCGAGACTACGCACGCTTCCACTTTTGTCCGATGCATCAAAGATAACGCGAGGATGATGATTCTGGTAAAGTACATCCAGTGGGATGTCATTATTGTCAGCCGCATCACAGACAGTCCTAGCGAGTGCGAGGATGATTCTGGTCAACTACATCCTCTCCAGTAGGCTGTCATTATTGTCAGGCGGATCGAAGATGGTCCTAGCGGATGTACGCACTCACGCACCGGAAGACAGGCCCATGCCTGGGGGGATCGTTTTCCTTCTCTATCCTGTACCACTGCTGATATAGCTACCGGATGGTTACTATCCGTTTTCATTTAGGCTACCGTCTTCCCCTGAGCATAACGCACCCTAAAAATGAAGGTATACAAGCTACATTTCAGGCCAGTTACGGCCAAAATGAGGGTGCGTTGTGTTCAGCGGAAGAAGGTAGGGACAGAATAGCCGGTTCCTGTCCGAACAGACAAAGGTAGCCGGTGAATAACGCGACCAATCACGTGGGCATCTATCAATCAAGGCGCATGCTAGCTAGTCTTTTCCTCGGTGGTAAACCTGCAATGAACGTTTACAAACACAATCATGGACCCCGGCAGGAAACGCTTCTTACCCGACACTCGAGTAACCTGCCTGCTATCCTCCTTATCAACGGTCCAAGAGGAAGAATCTGGGCGGCTGACACAGTCTGAGAGCAGCCTTGTGTTAGGTTCTTGCAAAGCCATCTCCACAGCAGGGGATGGATCTAATGAGCCTCACTCCGCTGCTCTCAAAATGTGCAAGACGAGAGTGCATCTTCCACTAGATACACCGCCATGATCTTCACCTTTTGTGCATATCGAAAGCTACTGCACTGGAGCGAGGGCCAATAGCTTACCTGTAGTGTGTGTTTGCTTGCCTTTAACAAATGGGGCCTGACAAAGTATGACCAGCAAGAAGTTGGGCATGAAAAGATAAAAGGTGTGAAGGACAAGAACAGCCCATTTATGTATGCCAGAAAAAAGTGTGTAACGGTCCAAATGCAATGCAGTGCACCTGGATGCATTTGGTCCAGGTACGGGTAATGTTTATGTCTGGAATTTCTTAAGCTAAGTTGGTTCCCATGTTGTCCTCGCTCGAACAACCATGCAAGCTTCGGCCCAACAAGAACCATCCCCCCAACAGAAGAGAAACTCCCCTTTGGAACAAGTTCAAAAAGGGAAGGTCCCACTGGTGCTGTGTTTGTGCATGCAGAGCATGAACCCAGTTGTGAAATGGGCCAATGCATGTCCAAGCAAGCACAGATCAAACATAGCACGAGTTAAGGAATAAGGAATTGCCCTAACCGGGACGCTGGTTCCATGCTGGGTTCAGCCCCAAGGACCATCATCAAACAGAGTTCACAAGGGGCAGGTCCCACTGGTGCTGTGTTCGTGCATGGAGAGCATGAACCCAGTTAGTTATAAGAACAATAGGCCACGTTCAACCAGGCACAGAACAAAAACGTAGCAAGAGTTAGGCCTGGTCCCAACCCTTTTTTGTTTTTTTGTTTTTTTTTTCAAACAAATGCTCCAGTCTATTCGTGGGGAGCAGCACGTGCTGGGAAAGGCCTGGTTCCAACCTAGTACCTAATATCCTCGTTTTCTAACAGTCCCACCCACATCTCCTCCATCTATAGTTATTAGCAAACCGTGACGGTAACCCTCGTCCTTCGGGACATCCGTTAAAATTGGAACGATACAGAGAAGATTAGCATGGCCCCTACGCTTTCAAGGATGACACACACAAAAAAAAAAAAAGAGTAAAGCTCAGTAAACCGTTACCCTCCCCTTTGCTATTAAACTCGACAACGGAAAGCAGAACACAGCACCGGCTACGTGGAAAGGGGAGGGGAAGGGGGGGGGGGGGGGGAAGAAAAAGAAGCTATCCGTTTACCCTTGAATCTGGTAGACCATGTGCAGGTCTGTTACAACCAACGGGTGGTAGCAAGAACAATTTCATTTCTACCCCACGGACACTGCGGCCGGGAAGAAAAGAGAGAATAACGAGGCAGATGCTAGCTCTTGAATCCGAAGCCCCGACCCACCAGCGGCCAAGTGCATCCAGGATAGCTCTTAGACATACCCTGCCTGATCCACAAGACGATGCACAATGAGATCGACAGATGGAAATCCACCCACAAAGCCGTCGCCATAAAAGTAACATAGAAAGTGCTAGCTCAGTAGAAAGATGGTAGGCAATCGCAAGTTTGAACTCGTGACTTGCTCGATCCAAAAAATAGGGTA
Organism: Chara braunii; assembly: GCA_003427395.1. Lineage (NCBI taxonomy): Eukaryota > Viridiplantae > Streptophyta > Charophyceae > Charales > Characeae > Chara > Chara braunii. Next base: position 196,362 of record BFEA01000170.1, on the reverse strand, counting down.
ATGCATTGGCAAAGCCTGACAAACTCGGGTAACCGCCTCGGAGACCTACCTCTCCAGTTGTTTCTTCTCTCGGTACGGTTTGACCAGCACCCGAGCGTTACAGATGAAATGGGGATTTCTCTCTGACAGAATAAGCTTCACTGTGCTTGCATACTGAAATGTCACAAATCCGAACATCCGTTTCTGCTGAAAAGGGATGCGCACATCTTGCACTGGGCCATAACCCCTGTCACGCAGCAACACCCAGCACAAAAACACGACATTGAGCAATACTGATCAGATAGTGCAACCAACAGAGGAAGAAAACGAAAAAACAAGACGAAAGGAGAGAGAGAGAGAGAGAGAGAGAGAGAGAGAGAGAGAGATGCAGACAGTCGAACTTGGCAAAGGGAATGCCAGCTTAGACGAAGATCAGGCTGAAACTGGTTGTCGATCATCGACTGCCATGGATGTGGGAGCCGCTGGCAGCAAGGGTATTGCTGTGAAGAGGTGGAAAGCACAAAGAAATACTTCATTTTTCCAAACGCCGCTGATCCCCTCTGTTTGTGCACAGCATCATAATCAACCGTACATCGCAGAATGCGCATTGCCAACAAGACCAGGGCGCAGTCTCCCCATTCCCTCTCTCCACCTTCCCCACCCAGATTACTTTCAGAGAGCCTCTGCACCCGCTCCTCAAATGTCCATTGCGCCCCAAGGTAGCCAGCCACGCCCTTCCCAGCTATTGCCATTGCCTTGCAAGAACAAAAACGGCACTGCATTCACACCATTGCATATCCCCTCGCAGTAACCCTCTGCCAGGGGTCCTGCTGCACTCCACCAGCAGCCAGAAACTTTTAAGGCCATCTGTCTCTGCCTGTTCTTTACATGCACATAGCGATAATCACATTTCCGAGCTCCACAGCCTGGCCATAAACAACAGTCACAACATGCCAAAGACGTCTGCGAAAAGAGCACCACAAGTAGGCGGTTCAACTCCAGTGAATTTTTGTTCCTAAATTTCACGCTCTCTTCTCGCCCGGCATCACGTTTTTTTTTGTTTTCGTTCCATCCATCTGCAGACTCCAGGGACCCAAGTAACGAAATTCTCGAGTCATTTCAGAAGGCCCATAAATCACACGTTCCTCTGAATCACTGTATCATACTTCACACATATCCACTCGAGTCGTCGCACTATCACATAAAATGTCTAACAGTTTCTTTGCATTGAAATGTCCAACTTCTTTCGCATCTGATTCATATGTCCGAGAGCTTTCCCATCAATAGTTTCTTCCAAATCTCTGAGATCAGCACACCGACGTATGGACACAGCAATCCCCATGCCCATCTTTTCCATATCACGTTGGTCCAGCCCTACGTTTCAAGGCCTATTGGGCCGGTGGGTTGTACCCGCCACCAGACGAGTGCCATTACAAACATATGCGTACACACTACATCCATTTGCGAAAAGAGCCATTATATTTCACATTCGGTGGGAAGTGGAGCTAGAGTACAACGTCCAGACACTTCCTCTTCTCTCTCCACTTCGGGCATCATTTCTTTGTCCCCAAGTTCCCAAAATTATTTCCGGCTGCAACTCACAACTGCTGATTCCGCGCTCTCGCTTCGCTTTTTTCTTTATTGAAAAGGGTAACGGCTTCAAGTTGAGGTAACATCAACCAACTGACCGCCCTGGGTAATTCAGAGTCATTTTATCCATAAGGATTCAACCTCTCAGGACCAGTTCACCTGAAGCTAAGCCTGGCTCTTACCTGTGTACACAGTAAGAGCTCAATAATTTTGCCGGTAGTCCTGTTAAGGCCACTAAGAAAAGGACGTCCAATCGGAAAACATGTCCTTCAGAAAACTGAGTCTCACATCCTTCGGAAGATCACAAACGTCAAAGTTGGATCAAGATAGAGAAAATGAAAGATCAGCATGCCCCTGCCCTGGTGTCCACGATGCCTCAGCACCTTCAAGCCACAAAGGTGGGTGGGCAGAGACCACTGAGCACGCGTTCACGCAATTTCCCACAGCACAACTTACTTGGCGATGGTGGGACATAGGTTGGAGGAAAATGGTGCTCCACCCGCCATGGCCATGGAGCTTAAGGGCTATTTTGACAGGGTACTGGCCACAGGCTCAGGAAGTCTCGACCTTTTGCGGAGAATATGTACAGGCTCAGGCAGTCTCTTTGCGCCAGAAATGTTTTTCTTGGTTGAAGCCGCGTAATGGCCCCGGTAAGTGTCATGGAAAGTTATTGTATGACGCTGGGCGCGATTCCCAGCAGATGACCCGCACAAGCAGTAGACCGGAGCAGCCAACGAAGGATCCACTAGAGGAGGACATTCTTATCGCCCCTCTAGAGGGCCGAGGCTTTCAAAAAAATAAAATAAAATAGAGAAGATCGGAATGCATCTGCCCCTGCATATCGAAGGGTGACACACATAAATCTAGAAACCGCTACAAGAGAGAGAGAGAGAGAAGGTGACAAGAACGTACCTGAAGTATGCGGACACATCGTCCTCCGTGAATGTGCTGTCTGCTGGGAAAGTCAGGTAGATCTGACGAGCGCTGCTATTGTTTGTGCGGCTCGACTCCTCCCTCTCCGTGTGGATCGTTCCTAAGTGCTTGTGGGCATCCTCAGAGAGGACAACAGCGTGCTGTCCATGAGGCCTGCAATGTCCCAAGACGATACGAGAACAAAATACAAAGACTTGATTTATTCCTGTTCGTTGTTCTTCGAAAACATTCCCAACTCCGAAATTCGACATTCACGCATGTGCGCACACACACACACACACACACACACACACACACACGGCAATTGGCCTTGCTCCACTGCTCAACATTCTACACACATTCAGAGCCCTTACTAGACCAGGTGCATTCGTCCGAGTCCAACATTTTGAGTGCATCGGGACAAATACGACCTCCAGATACATGCACAATGTTGGGGACAAATACGACCTCCAGATACATGCACAATGTTGTGTAGCGGAGCAAGGCCCAATGGTTCTGCCATCAAAGAAAAAGCCAGGAAGGGGACTCGGACACAAGAGATCACAAACGATACAGTAACAACCAAGGGGGAGAGGGAAACAAGAAGAAAACAGACAGAAAATGGAAGAATTTAAAAAGAGTACGAGGAGGCTGGGGAAACACCAAAACAAAACTGAAAAGGAAAAAAGAAAAGAAAAGAAAAGGATGAGAATTACAGGAGGCGGCTTGTATTGCCAAGCTTGGAGCTATCATGAATAAAATTGTATACTCACACTTGAATTTCCCTGGATGTACTGCACCGCATTTACAGCCAGATTCCAATTTCAGTCAAGAAAATTCAATTGTGTGAGTATACGCCCTAAGATGGCAGTCGAAAATGCCTTCTCCATATATTAATCAATCGAAAATAGTAAAATACCTTCTCCATATATTACTCAATTGAAAATGCCTTTCGAGTTTGAAATGAAAAGACCGGAATTCGAATCACTTCCTCATGTGGACGTCATGGGATTAACTTTTCCACAGCAAATATATTATGTAAAGCAAAAATATTATGTAAAGAACATCTGAGATTCTGAATCAAAGAACATCCATAGGGCATTTGGGCATTCCTTACACAACTTGCCCCGCACGACGTGCATCAGCGACAGCGCCGACAGGTAGGAGCATCACCAGATGAAGAACCGAATGGAGAGTCCCAGATAGTCCCAGGGAAGAAAACCAGATAAGAACCGAACAGAGAAAGAACCAGATAGTCCCCAGGGAAACAAGCAAGACTTGAACGAAGGGATCCAAAAGCGCAACTCGATTGAAGAAACCAAACACAAAAACAAATGGAAAGAGAAATAAAACAGCAAAAGACAATTACTACCGCCTNCCCCCGAACATGAATGTCACACACCCTGATAATGAATGTATACAAGGTATCTTTCAAGTCCGGTACTCTCGCAAGTCATGGTACCATAGTATGACCCACGTGCCTCCCTCCACTTAACCGTATATTCTATTATTTTCCACTTCTCCATTCCTGGCCACAGATTACCAACATCAATCAACGGCCATGAACAGGGGAAATTTGGGCACGTGGGACTCGGTCTCAACAACTACCGTCTTCAACCTAATACAACGCACACCTGGTCATTATCACTGTGTCCAGACTGAAAGCGTCTCCGAATGCAGCTATAACGGCCTGCGTTGTATTCAGGTGACGACGGTAATTTCGCTTTATCTTTCACTCACCTGCATCATTATATACATAAATATAAAAAGAACATCAGGAGCCTTAATTCTCACCTTTCAAGACGACACTGAACACCCAATCTACGACATGCACATACGTCGAAGATCATCTATGCCTCTCTCTTTTTGAAAGGGGGTGTTATATCTGTGGCACTTCCACTGGATGTACAAGGGGATATTCTTCTCCTTTACCCTAATTCTCTACATTTATTATTCCTTATATACATATGCGTTACCCGTACGAAAAAAAAAACACATTCTGTTTTTCACTCGCTCAGTCGTGACGTGACACGTGCTCGAGCGGGAGTGCCCCATCCCATCCCTTATTCAAGTCATTTAAGAACACTTCAAAAAGATCTGGTACGAAGGATAACATAGTATTGATTCATACCAGTACAGAAAACAGGCAGCACAGATGACACAACCGAACACTGCAAGAGTACTATTAGCGTAGTTACCACTGCCCAAGGGGAGCAAGTTTCACAATTGCCCCTGCCTGAATGCAGCTTGCCACCGGATTCTCACCTCTCTGTCCTGCGACCTGAACCTTAGGCCTCTCTGCTGGTCATCCAGCTGTACTCTCACCGAGCATATCAGTGAAGAACATTCTCCGTTCAAATCAAGGAACAGTGATGTAAGTCCTCTGTTTGGGGGAAAGACGGGGGAAAGGGGCTGGGGGGGGGGGGGGGGGGGGAGAACTGAAAAAGGACCCCTCCACTGCTTCTATTACCTACATAACGGACCTTGAATAAGATCAATATTCGATATGAAATAAAGGTGGTCCAGGGGTTCAGAGGCCCAGTCCCAGACCCGGTTGTCAGCTGACGCCGGAGGTGGGCAGACCTGGCCCAGAGGGTGTCGCGCGGTGTATCAGACGCAAGTTCGAATCCAATATTTTACCACCGGGCCTAGCTCAACTGTTGAAGTACAGACGCAAGTTCGAATCCAGATGCAATAAGATGAACAGAAAATACTATGTTGAAATTTATGGGGTTCGTGAGATTCATGAGATGATACGTCAAGCCCTTTTTTTTCAGAACAAGACACCGATGATTCAGAACTGGATAGATCCATAATAAGGCTCTGTTTCTTTGCATAAAATACGTCCAAATTAAGGCGCTTTTTCTGCCCTCCCTTCTCTTGGCTCGACCTTAGGGTTGAAGGTTGAGACCAAGGCGTTAGGGAGAAAAAAAAAAAAGAGAGAAGAGGCGCCCACCGGAGCAGTTGCTTCTTTTCAACAAAAAAAAAAAAGTAAAAAAAAAGTAAAAAAAAAAGTAAGAAATAAAGTAAGAAATAAAGTAAGAAATAAAAAGACAGTCGGGCAGGGATAGACAGCTGCCGGCAAACTTGGCAAAGAACTTAAAACAACATCCCATTGAGTGCCTAACGGTGCCTAACGGCGCTAACGTAACGTAACGTATCCTAACGGGCCTCGATCTCGTCGCCCCCCCACTTACATGCATTCTACGCACTACGAGTCTGTATTAAACACGTCTGTCGCGGGCTCCCACGGCACTACCGTCAAAAAGGACAACAAACACGTCTGTCGCGGGCTCCCACGGCACTACCTTAAAAAACGAGTGTGATCGCGAGCCCGATCCACTTTCATGTTCCGCGCGCAAGTGTTAAAGCACATGTGCAAAATGCCGACCCGGGGCCAAGGTCGCACTTAACCGGGTTTTTAAAGCCTAGTTCTTTTAAATGGACAGGACGTCCTTTCAGGCCTTTTCTTTTTTTTTTTTCACTGTCGTATTCCGGTGAGCCCCGTAGCAGCCCACATCCGTGCTCAAGCCTCCTACGAGTGAACATGCGGGAGCTGGACCCCCCACCAGCAGCTGCGATACCTGCTACAGCAGGTGGGCGATAGAGGCCAGGGGTCTAGTCAAACCGGGGACAAGGTCCCACTTGCACGAATTAAGAGATGCTGACCGTAGACAGCAAAGATCAACGGGCGAAATCTCCTAATTTGCGCAAGTGGGACCTTGCCCCGGATTCGACGTTCCTTGCCAAACACGGTCTCAAACGAGTTATCCGAACTAATAGGACCTTGCCACGAGGGCAAGGTCCCCTGGCATGATACACTGGCGGTGAAAAAAAAAAGAAAAAAAAGAAAAAAAGATCTTCGGCACCTATTTTCATGAAAAGAGAAAAAAGGAAGATACTCGTTATCAGCAGACACAGTACGATATCACTCACTGCCTGCCGATCTACAGACCTCACCTTCTTTCCCCCAAATAGAACGTACGGTCCTTGCACCTGAATTTGGAGCAACTTCGGGGCGGTAGACAGCCCTAAGGACCGTACGGTTTTATTCAGGGGAAGACGGGTAGGGTAGTAGAAACGAGTCCTCCACGCATTGATTAACTGAGAGGCCACTAGGACAGAAAACTGGATTGCACACCTGAATGTAGACGTCGTTCCCGAAAAAGATGCAGAAAACCGAGATCGAACGGCTTATCTGCATCTCTGCCGAAAACACGTCCAGATTCACGAGCTGAATCCAATCCTTTTTGCTGGTGGGACCTGGCCCCCGCGGACTCCCACAGCACCGACTCCACAAAAAGAACAACAAGGAAAAGAAAACAAGTGTTTCGATTCCGAGCGGTCGCACGTCGTGGCGATACAGGCCACGGTCCCTTTCCTTTTTTCGGCAATTTTCAGCGATGACCAGGTTCCCAGAACGATCATGCGAACAAATATACAAATATACAAATATTACAAGCCTTCCCCTTGGGGTCCCTTCCCCTTCTTGCCCTCCGGAGCACTCCGCCTTCCCCGACGAACGTACAGCGTCCCGACGATGAATCCCGACGAGGACCGAAGGCTGCCTCGCCGACACGATGAATCCCGACGAGCAATCGCGAACTCCTGGCTCACGATACAAAATCATATAATTCCCCCCGACCGAATTTCCAGAGGCCCGCACAAAAGTAAACAAAAAAGAACGCGGAAAAGATCCCAAAAAGAACACACACAAAAAAAAAAGTGCGGAGACTTAATCAGCAGTAGTGGTACTGGTGCCCTGGCTCTTCCAGGGTCAGGAACTCTGGAGGCGCGGGGCTACATGTCCAGTGGTGACACGATAACCCGTCTGCCTGCCCCTATTGCTCTAGTTTTCAACATTGCTCGCCTTGGGCAATAGGCCTTGTTGGGAATAAAGAAGGGAAAATGCACTTCGTATTCTATGTATCGACTAGTGCTTTACGTCCGATGACTCCGATCAGGAAGTCTTCCGTCCGCATACCCAACATACTGAATCCTTCATTCATTGCTTCCTTCGAATACCTGTGAAATACTGTGTTTTATTCTTGATGTGAGGGACGCTGGACCCGCTTTCCAGTCATCACAACGAAACGGCGACCACGGGGTGAACCGGGCCAGAGTGCCCGGATCACGCCTCCCCCCGCCCCAAAAGAAAATAAAGACTCACGCACTGCAAAAATCATAACATCCTTGTAGCGTCCTTCGTATTCTTCTCTCCCCCTTCACGGCGCCAACCCCCCCCCCCCCCCCCTCCTCTCTCTCTCTCTCTCTCTCTCACACACACACACACACACACACACACACACACGCAGATTTCTATATATACAAACACACACACATACACGAACACGCACACACGCATACTCACACAACACACGCATACTCACACAACACACGCATACGATTCCAGGAGGAGCTATTAAGCCTTGCACCTCTACTTACTCCACCAAATGTGGAAAACGAGAATGAATCTTCCCCTAGAACAGGAAGTGATACATCGCCGTATTTTTTGTCTTTTCTGCATGTCGTCAGGTAGAGCGAGGCCCATTTATTTATTAGATTTTAAAATGGTTCGAAACACCAGACAAGACGGGACTACATGTCTACTTACTTCTTTTTTTTCCCCAACCTTTAATCTCTCGTCATCGCTCGTCGTCTCTCGTCATTATCCGGATGCAAAGCCGTAAGCGAGAAATCGAGCAGGCTTGCGACCCTCCCTCCTATAGTCCATTTCTTGCCTCTGACAGACTGACAATCACCCCCACACTCGCGATCCGCTCTACCAGCCTGGACCCCCTAGAAAACCTTAGCGGCCCTTTCGTTTCTTTCTGAGAAAACGCAAAAGCCCAGGGCCGATCGTCATCCCAATCCATCAGGATTTGAGCGCATGATCTCTACCGGTCTATACAGCAGACTCAGCAGTTACGTGTGTGTGCCCTTCAGCCCCCGAACAGGTACAAATCACGCGGTTGTCGTCATCTGACACAACACCCTTTTTTCCTACCCTCCCCGATTCGTTCCGCTTATTTGGGCACTCTGTTTTTTTTTTTTGTTTTTTTTTTGGCACCCTAGGTACCATACAGCCTGACAATCCTATGCGGACCGAGAGAAAATTCAGATATAACTTAATCTAAGTAAATAAGTAGTCCTCTCGTTTCAAAAACAATACTCCCGCCATGGTACGCGGGGCTTGCCTGGCCACACGTTCTCCGCGGGGCAGCCCGACCACACGTTTTCCGCCGGACTTTCCGCCTCGCTTCTCGCCGGCCCCTTTCACGTCCCTCACCCCGCCCCCCCTCCCAACTCCC
>BFEA01000170.1:170683-183905 GCA_003427395.1 Chara braunii | reverse complement strand
ACCTACATCCACGTGGGCGGCCTTGTACGCAAGAGGTTCTGAACAGGGAGAGTTGTAAGGAAGAAGATTAAAAATGAATTAAGTTTTTCTTGTTTTCCTTGTTCTCTTTCGTTTTTCGCTTCGGCGCTCTGATATCATGTGACAATATATATAAGAACTTCATATTGTCAGGGGGAAGCCACGTGGTTGCTTCTTTTTCTGTGCCGACGGGGTTGTATCAAAATTTAACTCGTATTGCAAATTAAAAAAAATACAAACTATTGACGCCGTTTACAGTAGTAATGCCCTCGAGCCTCGCTCCACTACTCGCCACAAACTGTGCAAAATCAGAATGATCTTCCGCTAGAACCTGGGAAGATACACCACCATACTTCGTCTTCTGTGCATGCGGTTAAGTGGAGCGAGGCCCCTAGAGTGTGACGAGTTTGCGTGCGCAGCGAAGCCGACGCTTTCTGTCTATCTATCTATCTGTCTGTCTGTCTGGAATGATCTAATCTGTCTGTCTGTCTGGAGTGATCTAATCTATCTGTCTGTCTGTCTGTAGTGATCTAATCTATCTGTCTGTCTGTCTGTAGTGATCTAATCTATCCGTCTGTCTGTCTGGAGTGATCTAATCTATCTCCAGCAGAATCGAGTTCCGGGACGCCCTTGATCTAACAAGTAATTATCGTCTTTCTTATCAGGCAAGTCTCCACCATCACAACCTTCAGTGATCAGCCATTTCTTGGCACGCACCGATGTACCCCAGTTTTTTTTTTTTTTTTCCTGAATCAGCCCAATCTTAAAAAAAGAAGTGATCACATGATTCCCGTCTTCTTCGCCGTTTTTACCTACCCACCATCCAACCTACCTACTTGTTCCGAATGATTCATACGGCGTACCTACCCACCAGCTCTCTCCTTCCCTACCTGTCTTTCGTACCAACCAACCAACCAACCAACCTAGATTTGAGCAACTCGTATGGTATGATCACCTACCCACCTACTCACCTAACTACCCACCTACTCACCTAACTACCCAGCTGCCGACCTAACTACCAACCGTCCAGTTCTGAATGATTGGTATGGGCCGAGTACCTACCTACGTACTCGTTGTGTACTTGTTGTGAATGGTTGATTTAGGCCTAGTACCTACCTGCTTACACTCCTGAATGATGATTGGCATGGCCTGAATCATAAATTAAATTATGCACAAAACCTTCTTCTCCAGAGGTACAACAGGAGAGGTCGGAGGCTTCTTATACATCTTGCTCGAATTTCAAGATATTCATACTAGCTAAACCAAGATAGATATACATGCATATAACAAACGAGAGAGAGGGCCTGAGTACCCACCTACCTACATAGATATACCAAGATGGATTTCGCACATTCGCGGGCATTTCTACACACGACTACGCCCAGCCGTGCGCACAGTTTCAATCGACCTATTGCTTTCGATTTGGAGGAATTTTGCGCTAAACAGCCCAGTCTCCACATCATGTCCGAAATCCAGAGCACAACCGCCACTGCGCACAGTTTCAATCGACCCATTGCTTTCGATTTCGAGGAATTTGGCGCAAAACAGCCCAGTCTCCAGCTCGACCTCGTACTCTAGAGCAACCGATCGAATAGACTTCGACTGACATATCAAATGCGACGTGCGGCCCATGGAGAGTGATTTCTCGCCCCTGAATCTGTTGCACCCCCAGTCAGGGCATACTCACACTAGCACTTCCCAGAACGCATCTGACCGCAACTACGCCGAGATCATGATGAATCTGACTGCAATCACGTCCACAGCTTCGTGGAAAAAGTACTCGTGTGTGAGTACGCCCTCGGCCCCTCGCCGCCTTTATGTACGGGTAAATTCCACGAAATGCCGAACGGATGCAGATTGTACCGACGACCACCTAACCTACTGGCTGCCGGCTGCGCAGCTCAGTTGCGATAAAATAACAAGGAACATCGCCGCCGGTGCTGGTCAGTTGCAAAAATCACCACCAGCATCCGAAACACACTTCTTTTCTTCGCCGATACCAGCAAAAAACGGCCGAGCACAGGAAAAAAAATGGCTGCAGACCATCACACACTGGCGTCGAGATGATTGATTAGCAAGGCGTTTAAAAGAGACCGCCGTCGTTTTCGACTTCCATCTTCTCCTTCATAGATCCCATATTCCACTTCCACAACGGGCCTCGCTCCACAACTCATTTGATCAAATATGCAAAATGACAATGAATCTTCCGCTAGAACATGGAAAGACGCACCGCCATATTTTGTGTTTTCTGCATGTGGTGAGTACTGGAGTGAGGCCCATTACCTATACATGCGATGCGCGCTCGATCCGCTCCACAACATTCTCAATGTTGTATATGGATCTCGGAAATGTTTCTCGATGTATATGAATCTCGGATATGCATATAGATCTCTAAATGACGATGATCTCGATATATTCGATATCTTGGGTCAGTGCGAACGCAACTGTACCAAACTGCTGTCCATTATAATGTTGCATATAAATCTCTAAATGACGATGATCCCGATATATTCGATATCTTGCGTCGATTCACTATACAACATTCTAAATGTACGTAGAATGTTGTATAGTGAATCGAGGCCCAAGCTCGAGTGGACTGCGACTGCGATACGCAACACCATGTATATAGATCTCTTAATGACGAACCCATTATATTCGAAATGTCGGGACAGTCCGAACGCATCTGTACCAAACTGCTCTCCATATATATACATACAATTAAAATGTTGTATAATGAATCGAGGTCCAAGCTCAAGTGGACTGCGCTACACAACACCCTTGATGTATATACATCTCTTAATGACGACAACAATATATTCGAATGTCGGGTCAGTCCGAACGCATCTGTACCGAACTGCTGTCTATATACATACAAACTCCTGTCCAAGCAACCTCGAATGCAATGTGCGCCGATCTTGGTGACGGGCGAGGGGGACCCGTTGAGCACACCTGCTTGTCTTCTTTCTGTTTTTTTCATTTTTTTTCCCGTTTAGTCAAAATGTTGTTGTTACAGAACACACTCGTTTTTCCTTCCATTTTTTTTGTCGCTTGGTCGACGAAGTTCCGCTTCGGCGCCCAGCAGTTGCACAACTCGTCATCTGTGGACAGCGTGTACGTCCAGATCCATTCAAGATCATCACGTTCCATGCCACATGACACAATCGTTTTCCCTTCTATCTTTTTTTTCTCGTTCGGCCAATGAAGTTCCGCCTCGGGCCTAGTTACACAACTCACCATCCGCCAGCATTCTGAAGGCACATGCACAGTCGGTCTGTCCAGATACATTCATTATCTTGGCGAATGGCGACTGGTTCGTTCAACTATGCCCTCAAAGATAAACAAGTCCCATGCCGCGTGACACAAATTCTCAACTCACGCAAGACGTGTCCACAAGTCGCAGTTAGCGATCAGAGACTCAGGATTGCAGCTTAGGTATTTTAGCGCTATATCTACGTGTATAATACATATCGTCACACCGTACATATACATACATAAATATATATCTATATGGTCACAAAAATATCAGAGCGCAAAAGCGAAAAACAAAACAGAGAAAACAAGGAAAAAATGAATTCGTTTTTTTTAGCTTCTTCCTTACAACTCCTGTTCAGAACCTCTTGCGTACAAGGCCGCCGACGTGGATGTAGGTTGAGCCGCGGCTGCCCACACCCCCGTGTGTCATATCGACCCACTTGCGCACAGCCAAAAGGCAACATATATATACTGTCACAAGAATATCAGAACGCAAAAGCGAAAAAAAAGAACGAGGAAGAAAACAAGGAAAAAATGAATTCATTTTTTTATTCTTCCTCCTTACAACTCCCCCTGTTAAGAACCTATATATATCGTCACAGAGATGTCAGAGCGCAAAAGCGAAAAGAACAAGAAAAAATCAATTCATTTTTCATCTTCTTACTTACAACTCCGCCTGTTCAAAACCTCTTGCATACAAGGCCGCCCACGTGGATGTAGGTTGAGCGGCGACTACCCCCACCTCCCGTGTGTATTATATCGTCAAACGGAACTGCCCGGTAAACCATAGGGAGAGAGGAAGACATCACCATCATCATCATCATCATAATCATCATGCTCACAGGATTTAAGCTCGGGTCTTTTATCATCAAACGAGGGGCTGTGACAGACACTTTCGTCGGAGTTTCACCGACTCATCATCATCATGCTCTCAGGATTTCAGCTTGGGTCTTTTGACGCTATATTCACATGTGCGTATATATAGAGGAAAACAGATATGTATATATATTGTCACATGAATATCAGAGCGCAAAGGCGAAAAAAACAGAAGAAAGAAGAAAAAAATAATTCGTTTTTTTATCTTCTTTCTTACAACTCCCCCTGGTCAGAACCTCTTGCGTACAAGGCCGCCCACGTGGATGTAGGTTGAGCGGCGGCTGCCCCCACCCCCGCGTGTCATATCAAACCACTTGCACACAGCCAAATACAACAAAACAGGGGGCAACAAGCAATAGCACCAAAACCGGATCCTACATGACAAGTCCCACATGCAAGCACCGCCCCTCCTTCCCAGGCCAAACGACAGGACAATATCGTCACAAAGTTATCAGAGCGCAAAGCGAAAAACAGAAAGTCCAACAGAACTGCCCGCTAAACCGTAGGCAGAGAGGGACAAGGGGACAACAAGCGAGGGATTGTGACGCACTCTTTCGTCGGAATTTCACCGACGAATTTTCATCATATATATATATAGAGTCGATGAAACTCCCACGAAACAGTCTGCCGCAGCCCCTCGTTTGTTGTCCTCTTCTCCCTCCCTCTCTGCCAGCCTACGGTTTACCGGGCAGCTCTGTTTGACTATCCATCGTCACAGCAATATATGTCTATTCGTATATATTAACCAGGGCTATACTTATTAACTTATATGTAATCATAGAGAACTGTCCAATGAGCCGCAGGCAGAGAGGAGGACGAGGACAACGATATCCACTTCCTTCTCTTCCATCTGGAGCCGTCGAGCACATCGGAAACAGTCCCTCCCCGTCCTCGACCCGAACAAACGCGCGCGCTCATCAATGTCATCATTTTTCGTTTCTTTTCTTCACAACTGTACCAGACCCGAAAGATCGCTCACGAAATAGATTGCTGATCAGGGGGCGCTGTAATCGGTGGAAGGCGGCAGTGCGATTGTTTTACCCGCGCATAGACTGTGCTAGTCACATACCCGACGAAAAGACAACTTCGAGTGGACGGGGGAGTTATCTTCGGGGGATGCCCTGCACGATCCGCCATCCATCCGATGGTTAAATACTCGGGTCTCTTTTTTTTTTTTTTTTTTTTTTTTTCGGGTCTCATTTCAGACACGCCCCCGTAATCACTCTCCCCGAACTCTCCTTATCGCGATCGGGGTCCGCACTAATTATTGCGATCGCAGCCGAAAAAAACGGAAACGAGGAGCTACATGGTGCTCATGTACGAGCTTGAGGCAGCAGCTCCTGCAAAGGCATTCCGGCCAAACGGCTTCATAGCAGAGGAGGCCGGTCTAAAATCCCTCACCTCGCTGGTGCTACGTTCTCGTGCTTAGAAGTTAGAAAAGCATGAACGAGGTCGTATACTCGGCCAGGATCGCTCAAGCATAGCTCGACTTGAGGAGACGGCGGCAGGCTACACACAGAGAGGCGAAGGATTCCTCACTCCTCTGGTGCTATGTTTTTGTGCTTAGAAAAGCATGAACCAGGTCGTATACGCGGCCAGGTTCGCTCAAGCATAGCTCGACTCAAGGAGACGGCGGAATTTAGGGTCGAGATGAGGTATTTTGATGAAGAGAAACTGATGATACGTGTCTGTAAGTGCTACTTGTTCGCTTGCATGCACCTACTCAAAACACCAACGTATACACAATGGCACATGTCCACAGACGTAACAGGGAGGCGAAGGACGCAGCTGCCTGGAAACAATGAACGCCCATACAGAGATCCAGAAGAATGAACGTGCTCATCGAGTGAAAACGTCAAACGCGATGGGGCAAAATCAAAACGTGAAGACGAATGTATCAGACGACTTCACAGCCTGGTTGTCCATCTAGCGGCCTGGCTGACATGACAATAAATAAACAAAGAACCCTTTGGAAAACCGACAGCGCCGGTCAGATATAACCCCAGTGAGCCGTGGGAGTCTGACGACGAACCACCGTCTTGTAGTTTAGAATCTTACAGATCAACAAACCCAATCCCGCGATCAATAGGAAGATTGCGACGAACGTGCTCATCGAATCGAGACCCAGGGAGGGACGTTCAGGCACAATAGGGGCCTTTTCTGAATAAATACAGAAGGAAGGGGTGGAGGTAGAAAAAAGAATTGGGAGCTTAGGAGGGACGGCCTACGCGCGCGGCGAATCGGGGCGGGATGGACATAAGATAACATCGAGACGATGCAGACAGAGCTTGAAACGAGCGATACGGAAAGTAGATAGATGTTGGAATGAGGGATATAGAAGTAAACTACACCATAACTGCATATAAGAGGAAAGAACCGCACAGATCGAAGAACCCAATCCAGCAGACAGAGCGATCTTACAAAATGGATTAACAAAACACGCTTGGCATTATGGAAAAAGTACGCGAACAACGAAAGCCGGTGAAAAAAAATCCGTCGAGACGACATCAGCCGCAGACACCAACACATGCACAGTTTCCTTTCTCCACTGACCCTCCGCAATCATGCCGTTTCGAATTTCCCATCTAGGGCATCATTACAAAAAGGCGAAAAAAAAAAGAGATCTATAAAGCTCTGCAGAAACGAAAGAAAAGCGGAAGAGAGAGAGACAGAGAGAGAGAGAGAGAGAGAGAGAGAGAGAGAGAGAGAGCGGCAGAGAGACGCACAGACAGAGAAAGACGACATAACGAAAGAGAGAAACGAGAGAGAGAGAGAGAAGATTTAAACGAAAGGGTGTGAGCAACATGGATACGGGGAAAGACCCCTGTTTCGACCAATCAATGGTGATTGATGATCATCAATTTCAGTCCATCACAGGTCAGAGATGGGCAGACTCACCGGTCGATGAGTGTGACGGTATCTTTCAACCGGGCTAGCAACTTCGTCAAACTGTAACCCGCTTTTCCATGCCGCTGACTCTCCGTGAGGTACCCTTCCGCCTGCAGGGACTTGCCGAATCGTTCGTAGTACAGCTGCGGCAGAGAAGCAATGGACACAGGCGTTCTCCTTCCTTTCAAAAGCTCGTACAGCTCGCCTTCGAGTCGTTGTAAGGAACTGGAAGCAGTGGTCGAGCCCGTGGTTCCCGTATTCGTCGTTCCCGATCCCGACGAGACATCGCTCCCATCGCCGGAACCGCTGCCAGAACTTCCAGCTGACGTCGGACTCTGCGCATGCCGGCCACCATCGGCGCCGCCGACGCCGCCGACCGATGATAAATGTCCGCCGCTAGATGTACCTGACCCGTTTCTAGCGGAGCCATGCAGAAAACGACAACTCGTGCCATGCTTGCAATAGCCTTTGGCGAAATAGAGGCACGGCTTCCAGGCGAAGGCCTGAGACTGGGGAGTAGTGGCGTTGGGGCCGTTGCCATTGCCGGCATTCGGCATGCTGAGGCTGCTATCCATTGCCAAGCTCTGCTGCTGATGATGTTGGTGATGGGAAAAGGGATTCTGCTGCTGTAAAGGAGATGACATGGCCCCTCCGGAGGAGATCCTCCCTCCCCCTCCTCCTCCTCCCCCTCCCGACATACAAGAACTCGGATGATTCAATGCGGACGCGAATAACTCGTCCGCGTCGAAGAACAGATCGTCTCCTTGCAGCTGTGTCTGCTGCTGCTGCTGCTGATGCTGACGATGATGATTTTGTCCCATTGCGTGCGCAGATACCACTACATTTGTCATTTGCTGCTGCTGCTGCTGCTGCTGCTGCTGTTGATGGGCCATTGCCGCTGCTGCTGCTACCGTTAATTGCCGTTGTTGCAGTAATGTCAATTGCTGCTGCTGCTGTTGTGGCGGCTGCTGCTGGAGAGTGCTGGTCGTCTGTCCATGACTACTCGGCAGGATCAACTTCAGCGGATGGGATGACAAATTATTCGTTGACGTCAACATCGCTGTCGGGGAATGCACGACGGATAAACCCTTGTTGGAAATGGTTGGGAGCCGTACGAGCCTCGTAGTATTCTCCAGATGCCTTCCTCCTCCTCCTCCACCTCCTGCTCCTGCTGTTGCTCCTGATACTGCTGTTGATAAGTCCGGCCCTCCGCCAGATTCACTACCCAACCGACCTCGAAGATCCGCCGCCGACTGAATGCTCTGCCGGGCCTCCTGCTGCTGCTGCTGCTCCTCTGACGTCAGATCACTTTGGTGACTTCGTCTTTGATTGGAAATGGGTAAGGATGGATTACCAATGGATAAGCCTTGCGCCCGCAATTGCACAGTGGCTACATGCTGCTGCGACGCAGCTCCGCCACGCACAGGCTGGTGCTCCTGCTCTTCTTCTTCTACTTGATGTTGCTGCTGCTGCTGCTGCTGCTGCTGCTGCTGCTGCTGCTGCTGCTGCTGCTGCTGCTGTTGTTGTTGCTGCGGCTCCTCCCCACAACGTGCTATCCCTAACTCTTTCCTCGCCTTCACTACCAACGTTTGCAGCACAATCTCTGAGGCCAATGCCAATCTAAGCATCTCCTGCTCCGCCCTACTTTGCATCAATAACCACCCTATTATCTTAGATACATTCTCCGGGTCAAGAGCCTGTACACGGGAAAAAACCAGGCGCGTTGCCTCTTGCCAGTCCATATCCCGCTCCCTCGGTTCTCTTCCTCGCCTCTCTCCGCGCCGCTTACAAGATCAACACAAAACTCTTCTCCTTTTCACAACCTGTACAACATCACCATAAACCACCACTCTCACTTATTCTCTCCTCTTTCAATCAATACACAAAATCCTTCCCCAGTCTCATTCACTTATGTATATCCCACCCACAATCTCTCCATTCTCTCTCTCTCTCTCTCTCTCTCTCTCTCTCTCTCTCTCACACACACACACACACACACACACACACACAGACAAACAAGTTTTCACTTTCACCCTCGCAAATCAGATAACGTCCGTCAACAAAGGAAAAGAACCGGAAAATCAACCGAAGTAGAAAAGGAAATGGCACTTGGATTACTCAGCGGCGGGGGCGGTGAAGAAGCACACAGGGACAACCTCCACGACCTGCAGCGATCCTCCGACGGGATTCAGGACACCAGGCGGCAGCCGGGGGGAAAAAAAGAGAACAGAGTGGTAGGGTAGAGAAACACATCAGATGAGCCAACCAGCCTCGGCTTAAGCGTTGTTGCCAACTCGTTGGTGATTGAAAAGCGAGGGATGACCTCAAGTGAGGTGAGGACGATCGAAGTACAGGAAAGAGGCGGATCGCTTCCAGCGACTGGTGATTGGAAAGGCAGACTGGGAAGTGGCTGGAAAAGCAGAGGAAGGACGGCACTCATGAATCAGCAGAGAAAGAATGGACGGCGGAGACGACGACGGTGAGAGAGGAGGCACAGGAGGGGAGAGGAGGGCAGGGCACGGGAGGGGAGGCGACCAGACCTGTCCGCCTACGCGACGGCTGTTAATGAGGTTGTTGGTCCATCTGACGTGAGCTATTTTCACAAGGGCTGAGAGGAGACAAAAGGAGGAGAAGAGAACGGACGAGGGGCAGGCGAGAGGCGGGACGGGAGCGCATTTCCCACCAACTCCAGTTTTCCTATTATTTACTATTATTATTTCATCTTTGGACAGCTTCCGAGCGGTTTTTTTTCCCCCGTTTCTTCGCCATCTCAGACAGAAGAACCATGAGAAGGCGCGGGGCGGCACACTACAGGGTATGCTGCTGAGCCCGCGCTCCAGATCCGTCATATCACCGGGAGGAAACACGTAAGCATGGACACGTGCGGGGGTAGGCAATATAGAGTTGAAGGGGTGGTACGACGAGGAGGGAGGGCAGTGCGGGGTTGAAAGGTCAATTTGCTTGGCCTAGGGGGAAATTCAAAACCCACCCCGCTCTCGCTCTCTTGCTCCCTCTCGCCCCCTCTCGCTCCCTCTCTCGGGCTCCCTCTCCTGCTTCACCTCCTACGCCGCCGCCTCCACTGCCTCTCAGGGCTATGCTCATACTCCGCACTCCTACTACTCAAGCGACCTGTCGCGTGCTCAATGGGCATCATTACCCCTTCCTGTCTTTTACAGGCAAATTCTTTCATTCTCTCTCTCCCTCTGTGTCCTCCGCCGTCCCTCCCATCCCCCCCCTCCCCCTGCCGCTGGTTCCCACACGTCTTGGGAAATCGGACCTCTTCTCCCGCTCCCGCTCCCTCTCCCCTCTGCCCGCCGGACACTCTCACCGTACACGACCGATCCCAAAGATCCACACATGGTCACCTCGGCATTTCTGGACACGGAGAGCGCGCCGTGAAATCTCTTCCGATCAGGAACATCACTGTTCATCCACCTCTCCCTCCCTCCCTCCCTTTGTCTTTGTGTGTACGTGCGTATGCGTGTGTGAATATGTTTTGTCGTGTTGCAACTATCGTCGCCTTCCTCTACTCTACCCCGCGGACCCGGCCTCCGCACACTACCCCAAACCGCAATCCCCCCTCGGCCCCCCTCCTCCCTCGCTTTGTCGCCCATTCACCCACCTGCTATCGTGGAGTTTGATCAACAGAATTGGAGGGGTTTTCATTGGCACTGCGAGGGGCCGGCAGGGGGCCAAAGAGGTGCATGCAGCTCTACCACGACCCTACTACTACTGTTACTACTATACTACTGCTACTCGTGGGAGTCGAAGAAAGATTGAAATTGAAATTGCATGTGACAGTGAAACACATGATCTGCCGGGCCCTCCGATGTGGGGTCGGTGGGGAGGGCAAAAAACACGGTCGCCGGGCTGAGATGGGCAGCACTAATAACACGCGGGAGCATCCGCAGCAACCACCGCACTTCAGAGGAGCCCGCACACTGCCGTATGTTACGGTCAGAAACACAAAAAGCTGGCGGAGGAGCGCGCCATGCGGGCCTGCACTCGAACGCATGCAGCGTAAAGGATGGAGACCTACTGGACTACAGGCCATGTACTGCTGGCGACGCACCTGCTGCGGCTACTGCCGCTGCCGCTGCCGCTGCAGCCATGCGATGGAATGCTGGAAAGCTATAAAACCTAAACCATACCAATAAATACACACACGCACATTCGCAGGAAAAAGATGAGCCCGCCACGTTTCTGGACTCGCGCAGGCCCAAGTCCGAAGCCGAGTTCGAACCCGAGACCGAGCCTGAACCCGCGCCCGACTCCCTGACCCAACCCGGAGTCCGCGTTCCAGAGCAAGCAAGCAAGCAAAATCACTCCCACCTTCCCAAAAAAAAAAAAAAAAAAAAAAAAACAATCAAATCCCACCTAAACCACACAAGCCCCGACGAGGAGAACAGTGCACCGGCCGTCCGGATCAGACCAGACCTACGTTACGACCAGGTCGGCGCAAGCGACGGCCCAGCAACCGCCGATTGGATAAATACCATGCATCCAGACGGACAAGATTCCGAAAGGAAAATAAAATTTGAATTGGCGTTTTCCAAAACGCCGCGAGGCAAAAATCAAAAACCGACAACGTCTGCTGCCGTCTCGTCTGCTGCACCTCTTCTCGTTCATTTCATGATACCTCTCTACCTCTCTCTCTCTCTCTCTCTCTCTCTCTCTCTCTCTCTCTCTCTCTCTCTCGAGCGCGCGCGCGCGCGCTGCGTGCGAATGTTTTGTGTAGGCGTGCGCGCGGGGCGCCCTGCGTCTGGGCCTCCTAACTGCATCTGCCAAGCGCGCGCGCGCGCGCGCTGCGTGCGAATGTTTTGTGTAGGCGTGCGCGCGGGGCGCCCTGCGGCTGGGCCTTGTTGCTGCATCTGCCGCCGCTTCAGCAGAGAGGTTGCGCTCCTCAGATTTCGATATCGATTTCGATATCAGTTTTTTTTTTTCCCCCTCCCTATTTGTTGAATAATCGAGATTTTGTTTTCTTTTTTGTTGATCTGACATGCTCTCCCATTTTACCCCTTTCGTCGCTGCTGCCCACGCTGCTGCTGCTGCTGCTGCTGCTGCCGCATCTGCACCTCCTGTCGTCCTGCTCCTGCCCCAGCTGTCCTCCTCCGACCTCCAATTCCCGCCCTCCTCGTACGTACTACTGTAGTCGCGCGTCACTACGGTGGTAGTCATTCATTACACTCACAGACGGGAACCACCACAGCTTTTTAACGAAACGGTTTTGCATTTTGCGGGCTCCCTCTCACAGTCATCAATTCAATTCTCGGTGTGCGTGTGTCACTGTGGTGTGTTTGCTGCTCCGCGAGCTCGTAGTATACTAAGCACGTAATTGCACTTCTCGCCATCCGCCAAGATTTTGAACGCAACTGGACCGATCGTGCGACCGTATGCATTCAAAATGTTGGCGGACGGCGAGTTAGGCACTAACATAGCATCGACGGCCAAGACTTCGCCAGGCCATGTTTTTCCCTCTTCAACACCCGAATCCCGCCGGCGCTATGTCGAACCTACTGGTAGCGGTAGTCTCTCCGGTGGCCGCAGTGCTATGTTTGTGCCAAACGGGGATTCGAACTGAGGTTCTGTGTACTGACAGTTGCTTATCTGTACCGTTCATTCAGCGCCACGGGCTTTGTCTTTTCTTTCCGATGGTGGTAGCCCCTAACTTTCTTGTGTTCGTCTGGTCCCGTTGAGATTCGAACACACGCTCTCTTTTCGGACTGTTGCTTATCTGCACCGTTCATTTCATTCAGCGCCAGGGCCTGCCCGGCCTGGGTAACTGCCCAGGTTGTTGTAGAGGTGGGATAGGGCCTCGCCACACCTATCCCGAAAACACCGATTTGGAGAGAAGAAGCATCGCCATACCAACTCTCCAAAATCGGTGTCAGAAAAAAATTGGAGAGTGGCCAGAACGCGGGTTTCGGGAGTGCTCTCAAAGTTTGTGGATCGCCCCGCCTGCAACACACCGGTTTTGAGGAGTGGTCCGAGGCTCCTCTGGTTTCGCCCCCAAATTGGAGAGTGCGCCTCGACCGACAAATGTCTGCTGCCACCGTTTTGTCTGGGTTCGCCACACCACTCTCGAAATGTGAAAAAGACAAAAAATGTGGCGGGTGCATCTGGCCATGTTCTAGCGGGAAGTTCATTCTCATTTTGCACATTTCGAGAGTGGTGTGGCGAGGCCCGT
>BFEA01000170.1:151327-164052 GCA_003427395.1 Chara braunii | reverse complement strand
TTTTTTTTTTTTTTTTTTTTTTTTTTTCCCTCCCTCATCCCCACGTGATGGGAGCTCGGAGGGGGCAAAGGTACGAATGACGACTTTTCCCCTCCAGGGGGTCGCCATCCGTACCATACCATATTTTTTCAATGGTCTACACACACGACACTATCTTGGTAGATCCCATGATATCACAAAAATACATTTTGATCTTTGTAAAGACGAGTATATATCCCGCTTATATAAGAAGTCACTATAATTACTGCGTATTTGTGTACAACTTTGACTATTAATATCAAAAGAAGGAATACCTATTTATTCATATAAGGTATTGTAACATGATGTCGTATACAATCTATATCATATGTCACTTCAATTTTAAACCACATCCTGCTAAGCTTCTGAATTGAGGTCGCACAGTTTTATTTACAGCGTGTGTTACCAAATTACTTGGATACATATGGTAGAGATTATTACGAATGTCGAGTGCAAGGATTTATCGTAGTGTGGAGGCTCGGTATGAGCGAACTCGGGGAGGGACTCCTGTTGTCCGCTAAGCCAACGACTACAACGTTTGTCACTCGCTACACCCGGTTCTGAGGTCCTCAGCGACTAGCAGGGAGTTCTGCCTATCACGCTTCACTTAAACTTTGAAATTTTTTGTATGCATTACAACCAATCCTGCACAGAAGCAAAACGAATAAATAAACAATTCACCATAATAAAAAAAGTGATAATAATACCTGCTCTTTAATCATAGATCCTCGCCCATGTACTTTTAGGCGCTCTTCCTGTCGTCCGTTCAATTGCACAAAAGAGGTCGGAAGGTCAGTCTGAAGCAAAGGATCTTTCTTTGATCACGAGGGAAGAACAAGCTATACGCTTGACAAAGTGTAACAACCCTAGGGATATTCCTGCGAGTTTGTGCCCTTCAGATACCCAGCTTTTCAATCCGCTCATTTCACAAACTTTTTTTTTCGGCTCAAACATACTCTTCCCTGAAGCAACTGATAATTCATAGCCCTCTTCACAGTATACCCGCTTTCTCATTAATTGATCGCCTCAATCGACTTTAATGTCACAACCATACCAGATTTCAATTATCTTGACCAAACGACACTACTGCAGGTTCGCGGTTGTGAGACCCCAACTGATCACGAGTTTTCCCCCTGTTACAACACTGTTAGGCGAGAGCTCAGTAAAATGAGTGAGGGACAACTCTTAAAGGTCGTGCGATGATTTATGGCTTCATTTATTGTCTGATCGTCTGCCCTATGCTGGATGCCTTCAGTGTGCTCATGACCCTTTCTTAACACAGGGACCCCGCTAGTTAGCCATGAATGAGTCCTGAACAGGGGTCAAGTAAGTTACATAGACATATTATTGCGCCAATGTGTCTCCCCCTGTTTGATAAAGAAGTCGCGAATGAGTCTTCTGCAAGAACAGAGAATGCTACATAGACCCTGTCACCTTTATCATTGTATTTTGAACTTCATCCCGCTACTCCACCAGACAGACGAGAGTGAATCTCGAGCAAGAATACAGAAAGACACATCACAGATACAGATCGTCGTTCGCACACCCTTTAATTTGTCAAACATGAATGAGAAACTTTATGTCAAAGTATAGGCAGTGACATCCACATAACCAACTCATTTAACATGCTGTAGCCTGAACAAGAATATAAATATTTTTTGTTGTGGGATCTTGGTCCCTCCCTTTACGCCGCGTGTCATTTAGCTTTCACTCGTTAGCTGAGGTTGAAGCTTGTTTCATGTCCCGTTCTTACTGTCCTGGTTGTTCACTCTAGGTTTGAATGTACTCGGTACCATTCACAGCCAAGTGCATGTTTGTAGGAGATAATAAAGGGACATCGCTTTGTATGCGTGATGTGCCAACGCACACACCGTTTGTTGGACACTACCACTTTATCCCTCAATTGAGAGGAATCGGGAACGATCCTTCTTCAAGATCATGATCCGATGGATCGCCACGATATCTCTGTTGTCAATGCCCCGCTGAGCATGTCCTTGCGTGCTCATTTTCCAATAGGCAAGTGTGTTGCTTTTGGAATCATGAGATAATGCGGGAGGAGAAACAACTGATGGGGCTTTACGGTTGTATATCATAATAGTGCCCTTGTTGTGTTAGCGTCTCTGCTCCGAGTGTGGAGATTCCCTCTTCAGAGGAGCATGGGCGCTCTCTGACCCAAAAAAAAGAGAAAAAAAAAATAAAAAAAGAATAAAAGAAAACCAGAATAATGATTATAAAATACTAGGACTGCAGTTGCATTCCACTCCGCTCAATTTGAAGGACACTTAATGAACCTTGCCAAACGTGAATGACAATTTCGAAATTTCCAGGCGAGAGATGAGAAATCACACTGACTCAAATTTAGAGCAAGGCTGATAATTTCCCTTATTTGTTCATTCGTTCCGGGGCTATCCCTTTCTCTATTACCACAGATGGTTCAACTAGCCAATTAGTGGTTTGATTTCTTCCGAAGTACGAAACCCGTAGACAGACTCGATTTCGAGAGAGCCAAGAGGGCAGTCAACAAGCTCAATTATTTTGAATCTACAGCAAGACAATCAGTAGATAGATTTTGATCACCCGAGCGAGCCTATTAGCTAACTTTATCTGGAATGCACACTTTCCCCCCCCCTCCCGGATGCCACTTCTCTCTCTCTCTCTCTCTCTCTCTCTCTCTCTCTCTCTCTCTCTCTCTCTCTCTCTCTCACGCTCTCACTCCATACCTATTGCCCCCTCTGTCTTGCATCTTTTCACTCACTGGTCGTCGATCCTCTTCGTTCAATAACTATCGCGATCTATACACATGACTTATAATTTTTTGTACCTGGTTGTGGAAGAAATGGCTGGTCTCATCACCAACGGTTTTGACTGATCATTTCATCATCGGTCGTCAGCAACTGAATGTGGATGTAGTTTTCATTGGTCGGACAACAGATCCTATCAACTACGGAAAGTGGTTAGCTTCTTTTCTGGGATGTCAGATCCCATTAACAACAGAAAGTAGCTGTTGATTTCGCTTACGGGAAAACAGATCCAATCAACAACTGAATGTGGCTGAAGTTTTCACTTGCGGGATGGTAGATCCCGTCAACCTCGGAAAGTGGTTGTTGGCTTCTCTTGTGAGATGACAAATCTCATTAACAGCAGGAAGCAATTGTTGATTTCACTTGCGGGATAACAGTTCCCGCTCACAGCTCAGCGCTATCGTCCTTCTCGTGTCGCACACCTCAGAACTGTGAACGTCGTGCTCCCTCGATTATCGAGAGCGTGCTGATTCCCTCACTGCCACGGACCATCCGCTGGCTCGCCTAGCGAGCCTCTTCCTTCAACCCTCCGTTTTCAAAAGTTTTCTTCTCTTTTCAGCATAGTTCGCAATGGGCTCTCCGCGCACACACGTGAGGGGACATACTCATTGATCGTTCGCTGCGTACTCCTAGCACGCTCTACGCCCTCGTATAACCTCCTTCTTGCTCGCTCAGATATGTCTACGGCTCACCCTCAAATGCAGCGGACGCCTGACACACATTCGCCTTTCCTTCCCTGTACATAAAGCTCATTTTCCTGTTGATCAATCATGGGGGTTATGTACGCCGGACATGCTTTCCCTCCCCCCCTTCAGTTCGTCCGTATGTCCCTCAATCAGTCACATGCATGTAGGCTGCGGAGGCCAGGCACGTCCTCGAGTCTTCCGCTGTCCCCATCTCTCGACCGTCCCGCTCATCTGAGCTATATCCCAATTGAGTCGGAGCCCTGAGTCCCCAAGTGAGCGCCAACACGGTCAAAACTAGCATCACCAGAACCGATACCTGGGCTGTAGGGCCCACGCAAAAACAACGGTACCGGTTGAGGGACCCACCGAATCAGCTCCAATATTAGGAGCTTCATATAACAGACCCTACTAGATAAATTGTGTCACGTCTGTGACCGAACCGATGCACATAGCAAATTAACAGTGGCCACGCAGTCAACAACACCAGTAATCGTACCAAGGATTATTAATGTCGAGCCGCAGTGAACAGTTTCAGCATTGAACCCATGGCTACCGCCGTGACCAGGCTTTCGCATAACAAAAATCGTACTGGGATAATGATGTTGGACTTGAGTGATCTGCGACAGTCCCATACCAGAACAAATATTGTACCAAGCAGCACGTGACTCGTGCCAACACCGGATAGACAACCATACCAACCTGTCCCAACAACCGTAACCTGAAACCAGCTCCATTGATCCGACCACCAAAGTAGCCGTAGCCCGCCTCAAGACAAAGTAAGGGTAAATGCGGTTTGATGATCAAGCGTCCACCCGAGTTGCCTCACGTCACTCAGCAAGCCATAGGAAATTAACAAGGTAAGGACATCACACGCTCGATAACCCCCCCCCCCCCCTCGGTCATAACGAGAGTAATAATTAGGAAAAATCTGGTAAGATTTAATAAATAAAGGAAATCCGTTAAAATCATTAAAGACAAATAAATAGATAAATTTAGGTTTAAATCATTGAGATCGTCATCGGATAAAAAATGTTAAATAATCATTTAATTACTTATTTTTTAATTTCTTTTCTGATTTTATTTTTTTTTATCGTTTTTAATTCCACCATTAAATTAGATAAAATTTGAGGCTCATCCTCTCACGAATTGGTCAATATGAAAAAGGCACCGCAAAGGCCTACAAACATTCCTTCGCATCATGGCTGGCCAATTTGAAAACGGTATCGGAACAGACGAAAAAAGGTAAGGGTCAGGCACGGTAAAGGTGGTTGTTCATTCTATTAAATTTAAGGGTTAGTTCCTGCGGTCGACGCAGGGGATTTCATAGTTCCTCTGAGGACCCTCAATTTTCCCTGACCGTCCAGATAAGAATACCTGACGAATCCTAGTCGGGTGTTCGATCGACGGTTCAATCCCTTTTATTTCGGGTGGCCGACCGGTCTGCGGCCACCCGACAGTCAGCCAGGACCTCCTCTCGACGTCCCCGTCGAGATTCTTCCGTATTGGTAAGAGGAAGCGGACAAGTTTAAAGGAAACCCTCCGTATACATTGTCCTTGTCGACACCTACTAGCCGTCTTGTGTTTAACCTTCTCGTAAATCTTGAGACTGAGAAGATGCTTTCCACTTCGCCTACGCCTCGGCCGCTTAGGTATTGGCAGAGGAGTGTTCTTGTGCCTCTTTCGTCGTGGAGATGAGAACGATTTGGGTGCACCACCCCGTTTAGTGCGGATCCTCCGTTTCGGCCTCCTCTTTCCAATCTCGAACCATCTCGATGGCGACTCATCCGTCATCCATTGGGATCGAATAGAGTTGGCATAGGAGTCGAAGATCTCCTCGGTCTGAACAACTTTAGCCTAGCTCTTGCCACTCGATCTCTCCACTTAGATCCATCCAGATCACCTATCATATAGGTTCCCTAGTCAAGCGCTTCGGCCATGCGATAGGGCCCCATCCATCTATTCGCCAGCTTCCTCGACCACGTCCTCTCTAAGGCCGCATCGTAGAGAAACACCATATCACCCACACCTATCTTGTTTTTTTTTTTTAATCCTGATGTTCTTATCTCATCTTTCTTTCTCTTTCTCTCTTTCTACAGTCAATCAATTTGCTGCTGTCATGAGATTATCCTCTAATCTGTAAGCTATCTGTCTCCGTCGAGCAGCCAAAAGCTCCTCTCTCGACGCGTTGTCTGCCCAATCAACCGTACTCCAGCTATCGATGTGAAACTCTATCGGCAGAGGGCAATGCCTTCCAAGCCATAAAGTATAAGGCGAACCTGTACTAGCCCGGACCGTGACATAGCCACCCATATTGCATATCTGAAATGTCGTGGTCAGTCGCTATATTTCTTTCTACACCACTTGGAGAGTGACGCTATTAAGGACTGGTGCCCTCGCTCCACAGGTGAGTTGCACTGAGGACGGTAAGCAGTGACCATCGATACTCTAGCCCCAAGTCCTTTAAATACACTTTGAACTTCATCCACCAGGAAATCTGCTCCTCTATCCATTACAATCCTACTAACACAGCCGTATATAGACAGGTATTCTAAGACGAAGTTCTTGACTTCCTTAGCCGACTTTGTTATGATGGGCTTACCGTCCACAAACCCTATGAAATCGTCCCTAATGTTCACCACGTAATTCATATTTCCTACCCCTTTCGGCATTTTCACTAAGTCAATATGAACTTTCTCCGCTGCTCTAGTAGGATAGAAAGGGTGAAGAGGTTCTTTGTATCTCGCAAGAGCCCTCTTCTGACACTCCTCATTGGTCATGCAGTACCTCTCAATGTCCTTGTACTGACCTTTCCACCAGTATAGCCTACATACCTTCTCATATGTACCTTTCACTCCTCTATGTCCACCAACTACGCCGTCATGGAGTTCTGCCACGATAGACTGTTTCTCTTCGGAATCGCAGATCACTCGTAGAGGTATACCAGATTCAGTAGGCCTTTGAGATAAATGTCCCGGTCTAAGACAAAAATGAGTTGCCTGTCTCTTTACCTCCGGGTCTAACCTTTCCTCACCTGACAGGTGCAATCCAATCGTCCAGTACTTCCTTTCATAGAGGTTAACTAGGAATCGATTCGCTCGTCTCGGCTTAGTCAGGGTTAGTACCACCACGACTATCGGTCGCTCAGCGTCGATCGGAATCTGGGACAATCCATCGGCGACTGCAATCTTAGTTCTTAAAATTATATCGACTGTATGGTCAAAAAGTCGGATCCTAATTAGCCACTGCTCGATAGTAGGGTCATTCAAGCGGAAGTCCTTCTGCAAGACTGAAGCAGTAGGATCCACTCGTAGGATAAATCGCCTCCCAAATATGTAGTGTCTAAATGCGTCTAAGCACCGCAGAACGCCTAACACCTCTTTTTTAAACTGATTGTAATTGCGTTCCGCAATATTAAGTGTCCGACTCTTGAATCTCAGCGGTCTCTCCTTACCTTCAGCGTCCTTTTGGGGAAGCAGTCCTCCAATTGAACACGGTCTAACATCCGTGGATACTATAAAAGGTTTGTTCGTTTCATCATCGAAGAATGATACTCCCAGGATACGTCCCCCTTCCTTGAATTCGTCCTTAAGTGTAAGCATGGCAGTTTCCTGCGAGGAATTCTAGTAGAACCGTTCGGTCTTACGAAGGAGAAACCTCAATGGTTCAACTTTTTCTGCATACCCTTGTATAAAGATTCGCCAATACCCTACAACTCTAAAAAACTGTCGAACCTCGGTCATGCTATGCAGCGGCGGTGATCAGTTCAAGAGCTTGTCTAACATCGCTGGACTTGCCTGCCATCCTCTCGCATCACAAATAAACCCTAGAATCTTAATCGAAGAAACTGTCTACCGGCTCGTTGTCCCACTGACCGTTATATTAGCGTCATCAGCTGCTCTAGAATCTCGTAAATGTTTGTCAAGTGCTGGTTTACGAACCTCCTTACACCACGAGCCACCTCCGTCGCGTCCTTCCCCACCGCGGGAAATCATCTAGAAAGCCTTCCACCTTGTTAGGAATGAAGTCTTTAAGGACCGTTACCATAGCCCTTTGGAATACCGCGACTCCATTGGTCCATCCCATAGGTACCACCATCATTTGAACCAATCCAAGTGGTGTGTGCATGGCAGTGAGATGTTTATCACTATGATCTACCGATACCTCGTCATAATCAGAAAGTAGATCACAGACAGAATAAATCGATTTACCTGCGGTTCCTTCTGCTAACAGATCTGCGTGGGGAATAGACCTGACATCGCGGATAGTGACAACATTCACCTTTCAAAGATCTTGAATCCACCGGATCTTCCCGTTCGGTTTCCGTAAGAGGCGCTGTCTAATGGCTTAGCCACATCATAGACCATCTTCTCCTTCAAGAACGTGATTGCCTCTTCTTTCTCTTTCTGCTCGTACTTCCACTCGACATAGTTCCACAACGTATGCATAATTGTATAAATCCTACCAGGTTGGGCGTACCTAGGATCAATTCTTCCTCTCTCCACGTCGCTAAACGCGATCGCTTCGTCACAGGTCTTGAGAACTTCTAGCACACGCTTTTTCTCCTGCTAAGTCAGATTCCCGTCTCCAATGTCCATCTCCGCTGTTCTCTCTTCCGTTAGGCGTTGTGATTCTCTCCTCTTCCTTTCCTTTATCTCTCTCACGATCTCTTCTTCAGATATCCCTTTCCTTTATCTCTCTCACTTATCTGGGGGTATGCCTTCCATACCGTCCACATATAATGTTGCCACACACTCGACTTTTTCGCTCACTCCCGACATTACTACTGTAGGCGCCTCTGGTTTATGAGCCATCTGTATGTCATCTTGTAGAGGAATTCGAGTCTTTCGTGTAATCATCTGGAGTTCATCACGAGCAGGCCTAGATGCGGCCAAGTACTCGAGTATAGAGATTTGCATAGGTTGCGTAAGCGCACACCTAAGAGGTTCGACTGTGTCGATATCATCTAAAAAACTTCTTATTGTGAACTTCTTCGCCCCACATTTCCATAGCGAAAGCATGACCTCTTCTCCCTCGATCCTCTGACCATCCTTCTCACCATCACATAGTTGGTATCTTTCTTCTTCGAAGAAGACCCTCTCCCAGACTTGGTCGTCGCAACCCTACTAGGCGTGATAGGTGTCTCCTCATCTGAGGATAACGCCATCCTCACACTTTGATTCTTTGCCTCTTTTTTCCCCTTACTCGGTTGCACACGCCTGACCTCAACGTCCTCCTTCATCGAAAGGAACATCGATACGCCGTCCAGGTCATCTGCCCACTTGACGTACTTACGTTTGTCAAATACAACAAGTCCCTCATCTATGGAACGCTTGAGATTTGGTCAATCTCTCTTCACATGGTCATCAGACCTACAATAGATGCAGGAGTTTCCAGGAGTAGGAGGACTGTCCTCCACACCCCTAGCAGTCTGTCCTCTAGTAACTAGAGCGTCCTGATTTTGAGGACCTGGAGATTTCGGATAGCCAGGTGATTTAGGATAGCTGGGTGAACTAGGATACCCACTACGCTCATAGCATCCGCGAGAGTCATCCCGACTATCTCCTCCTCGTTCAATTTTCTCATTCCCACCACGGTACCCATCTCGATGATCACCTTCAGAGTCCCTTCAGCCACGAGAATCATCTTGATCTCTCTGGCTAAAGTTGCAAGGACTCTGGTATCCATCCGCATTGTGGTCATATTTAGGACTACGAGGATACGACTTTAGCCGTCCCCCTCTACCAAAGGCGTTGACATCACGAAACCGGTCAACGCGACGGTCCCTATCAATCTCATAATCCCTACGAGAGAAGAGGTTAACCGACCCCCCATTTTTTGCCTCAATTTGTAAGAAAACCGTAAGGCCATTTTAAACAAACTTCATACCTATGTATAGAGTGCACACATAAAGCTTGTCAAAAAAAAAAAAAAAAACAGGTAAAAAAAAAATTCCAAAAAAACACAAAAAAATCCTAAATTCATGATCATTCAGGATCATCCATCGTTACCTAGGGCCGAAAAGTGGGGGTCCCTGTTAACCGCTTGTGCCCTACGACGCCAAGGGTCATCATCTTTCTCTCGCACGATAGTCTACGAGTGTGCGGGGGTTTCTATCCTCCACGCTCCTCTAGGGGTAAGTGTTCCTGCGGTCCCATCGCAATGAATATGGGGATCCCGACTTATCCCTGTAGGTCGTTGTTTCCGTTTTCGTCTCAATATTAGTCATTTGCCTGGCTAGTCCCTTCATCATTTCCCTCATCTCTTGCATCTCATTTATCACCGTCCTTCTATCCCTAGATCGTTGCAGCCGGACTTCATCCAGCAAATATCGTCGATCCACCCAAGGCTGGTCGTTGAAATCAGGACACCTCTCTGTATCGTACTCACGATAGAGAGCGAAGTCCCGTTGTCTCATCCCTATAATCATCTGCTTCGGCCTTCATCGCCAACTTAAGGACCGCCGTGAAATCTAACTTGTCGTGAGGCAGATCTCTCAGTACCCCCTTCTGCTTCCCCCTTGGCAGTCGACCGATGAAGATCGTGCACCGTTCGAGCTCTGACAGCTTCCCTTTCGCAATCAAGGCATCCGATATCTTTTGGAATCGTTTTCCAAATGCTTGCACACTCTCGTCTTCCCCTTGGGTCATCAATTCCAAATCTCAAATTGAATACCTGATGTCTTCCAGCTTAAAGAGTTCGTAGAGACTAACTTTATAGGTAGTCCACTTCTTGTCCTTTGGTCGTGCTTCTTTGATTACCTAGCTCAGACTCGGGTCCGAGTTGAACAAGAAGTTGTTTATAATCTCGTCCTCCGTCCATTGGCTGTGGTACGCGTGCAACTCCCACTTCTCGAGGTACTCGGTGATACCATAGACTTTAAAAATGGGTGGCCTGGTATCCAACTCCGTAGGTTGGTGCGAGATAATGTATCGATCTCTCCTCTCGTAAGGGAGAGTATACGACTTGCCCTTCTGCGGATCGTAGATCAGTCGGGGTGGTGTGCTCCTCTCCAGAGGTCTATCTTTGTCTCTCTAAGCCTGCTCCCAAACGTACTGGTCTCTCCAGTCGTCTCTGCGTCTATCCCTTTTGGCGTCTCTCCGCTCAGCCTGCTCCCAGACGTACTGGTCTCTCCAGTCGTCTCTGCGTCTATCCCTTTTGGCGTCTCTCCGCTCCTACGTACGCGAGCGTCAAGTGCTCATCTCTCGTCGGAAACTAGGAGGCTTTGTCATATTTTTCATTCGTACCATCATCGCTCTGTCAGGTTTGGCGATGATCGAACTGCCCATCAGCTCGGGCTCCCCATCGTCAGGTTGCTCCACGCATCTTAGTGGAGCATTCTGCCGGATGCGCTCCTTGAGGTCTCACAGAGCACGATCCGGTGACGCCCGGTATACGCTAGTCTGATGGTCCATACTCGGATGCGGACCCATCGTGTTAGACTCCATGCACTCTAAATGGCAGCCCGGACCTAATGTCAGAACTCGCAACCCAGACCTAATGTCAGAACCAGCAGTCCGGACCTAATGTTAGAACCGGCAGCCCGGACCTAATGTTAGAAGCGGCAGTCCGGGCCTAATGTCAGAACCGACAGCCCGGACCTAAAGTCAGAACTGGGAGCCCAAACCTAATGTCAGAACCGGCAGCCCGGACCTAATGTCAAAACCAGCAGCCCGGACCTAATGTTAGAATCGGCAGCCCGGACCTAATGTTAGAACCGACAGCTCGGACCAGCTTTAGATATCGGTTTCCTATCTCCCTACGTACTAAGTTGACTTGGCACAACGGTCTTAACTTCCGAATATTCTTGTCGTGAACCCTAGTCCTCCAAAACTCTCACAATAACTCACAGTCTTCCGCCCTCATCTCGGATTTTGTGCTCGCCTTCTATTCCAAAAAGTCCACTATCGAGGTAGAGTTCTCCTTCCTGTCCTGCTACACATGCAACGCCCCTCCTTATCTCCACTATTCTTGTCTAAGGGCACGTCACTCTTCTACAAATAGAACTTCCCAGGACGCGTATATCCTCGTGAGTCAATGTCCTTAAGAGAAGATGTAGGTTGGTCGATGCTCTCCGACCTAACTCTCCCTGCAATCCCCCTTGAACGACACTACTCCTGACTAGGGGAAACTCGCCTCCTCCGACCATTAACGTCTCGATACCGTAGAACGAACTCGATGGTAGTCCTCCAGTTCTCCCTTCCCATTACCTTGCAAGGAGCAGGTGGCTTAGGGATCCCCTTGAAGACCTCTATTCGAGTGCCCCAGACCAAGTTCTTTCCTAACGAGAGCAACCGTCCCGTCTCTTCCCTCAGCTTCCAAGATGCTATCCTCCAACACCTCGAGTATATGCAGAACTCCGCTCAACTCTCTCACTCTCGTGTTCACGTGGTCCGCTCCATCTCCCGAACTTACCTCTTTCTTCGGGTTCCTTCGAATATAAGGCACAAACTCTGTTTAAGAGAATTCAATTTCTCGCTCCCATGCACACACCTCCGACTAGTAGGGTTTATTCCCTAGTCAGAAACTCAACGTGTGACCTGATTATACTCATTCTTTTATTTTTCAGCTCATCAATTGATTTTTAAGAAATTTTTAGAATTTTAATTGATTAAAATATGAATAAAGGCGAAATAATCAGTTTTATATCCCCAGTATGTAGGGGAGATAAGTCAAAATGCAAAAGAGGCTCAAAGCGAACTAAAAACTGTTTTTTTACCTTTTGTTTTGATTTTTTTTGTTGAAGTTTTACTAATTAATTATTTAAAATTAGATTTAATTAAAGTAAATTCCTCTTTTTGGTTTTAATCCTTTAGACCGACTACCGTAAGGTCGATATGTTCTGTCAATCTTTTATATTTCATTTTCACAATTTTTTTTATAATTTTTAAATATCAATTAAAAAAAAAAAAATAGAATTAATTCGGATAAATTCTCTTTCTTATTTTATATATTTTAAGGGTTGAGATATGTCGCACTTTACCAAAATGCAAAATTTAAGGGTGGTTGAAATAAGTTTTTAAGGAAATTTCAAAAAAGTTTGGCAACATTTTTCCTCCCCCCGTTGGGATGGGGTTCGGGATGAATCCCTCTGCGCTGTCACCTGTGCACTCTCGTACGAGTACGGATTCGTACTCTTGTACACGTATGCTACTCGTATGCTAGAGGCCCCGTACGAGGTTTTTTTTTTTTTTTTTTTTTTTTTTTTTTTTTTTTTTTTTTT
>BFEA01000170.1:136371-149377 GCA_003427395.1 Chara braunii | reverse complement strand
TTTTTGTCATAGTGTTTATTTTCTTTATTTGATTTTTAATTCAAATTCTGTAAAGAATTTAGATGTAGTGCCCAGACAAATGTTGTTT
Source organism: Chara braunii (assembly GCA_003427395.1). Taxonomy (NCBI): domain Eukaryota; kingdom Viridiplantae; phylum Streptophyta; class Charophyceae; order Charales; family Characeae; genus Chara; species Chara braunii. Next base: position 149,289 of record BFEA01000170.1, on the reverse strand, counting down.
AGTTTATTTGTTGCCATAACGTAGTTTTTTTTCGAAATTTGTATATATATATATATATACGGGAAAAAAAAAGTTCGCCTGAATATGTTCACGAGCTGTTCTGGCGAACGCGCGAACACGTTCGCTCGAACGTGAAAGGGCACAAAATTTACTTAATTATAAAGGCAAAAAATACACCGCCGATTTTACCGATGGAAGATTCCAAAATTTTCTACGGATTTAACCTCCCAACTTTCGTCCTAGAGTCTCTCCGCCAAAGCCGTACGGTTCGGCAGTTAAAATTAAAATAAACCCTAATAGAGTATTAAATAGATATATTTGCATCTAGGGTTTTCCCTAGTTAGGGTTGAAGGTTTTGCGCGCGATTGCACACACACCATAAACCCCATTTCACCGTGGAAATTTTTCGTGATAAATCTTTGAGGTCCAAGGTAAAAGGTTATCGGATTTCAAGAAAATAAAGAAAATTACTTATCTCCTATCGCGGCCGTTGGAATTCCTTGCAAAAAGTCTCCAAAATTTCGTCTCGCCTAAAGGACGAACTTTGATCGAGGGGTGACTCGCACAAGAACGCCGAGATCAAGAGTTATCTAAAAAAAAATTAATCAATTAAAAAAAAAATACATAATTAATAAAAAAGGTCAGTCAATCAGGTTAATTAGCACGTGGTTGATTAACATGCGCACCCCCGTTTGATTGGGGAAAGCCGAGGCCTTAGGGGTGCAACGGCGCCACAGTTGTGAGGAAACCCGGGGAGGGACTCCTGCTGTCCGCGGAAGCCAACAACTACAACACCTGTCACTCACAGCGCCCGCTTCCGAGATCCTCAGCGACCAACAGGGAGTTTTGCCTATCACGCTTCACTTAAACTTTGAATTAATGTACGCATTACAACCAATTCTGCTTAGAAGCAAAAACAATAAATAAAAGATTCACCATAATAAAAACAATGATAATAATACCAACCCTGTAATCAGAGATCCGCGCCCATGTACTTTTAGGTGCGCTCCCTGCCGTCTGTTCAATTGCACAAAAGAGGTCGGAAAGTCAGTCTGAAGCAAAGGATTTTGCATCGATCACAAGGGAAGAACAATGTATACGCTTGATAAAATGTAAGAACTCTGGGGATACTCCCGCGAGTTTGTACCCCCCCAGATACCCAACTTTTCACTCTGCTCCTTTGACACACTTTTTTTTGTTTGGCTCAAACACAATCTTCCCTGAAGCGACAGATAATGAATAAACTCTTTCACAGTATACCTGCTTTCTCATTCATAGATCGCCTCAATCGACTTTAATGTCTCAGCCATATCAGATTTCAATTATCTCGACCAAACGACACTGTTGCAGGTTCATTGTTGTGAGACCCCAGTTGATCACGAGTTTTCCCCCTATTACAAAACCGTTAGGTGAGAGCTCATGTTGAATGAGTGAGGGACAACTCTTTAAGGTCGTGCAATGATTTATGACTTTGTTTATTGTCTGATTGTCTGTCCGACGCTGGATGCCTTCAGTGTGCTCATGACCCTTTCTTAACACAGGGACCGCGATAGTTAGTTATGAACGAGTCCTGGACAGGGGTTAAGTCAGTTACATAGATATATTATTGCCCTACTGTGCCTCCCCCTTTTTGATAAGGAAGCCAGAAATGAGTCTTCTGCAAGAACAGGGGATGCTACATAGACCCTGTCACCCATATCAGTGTATTTTGAACTTCATCCCGCTACTGTACTAGACAGACAAGAGTAAATCTCGAGCAAGAATACAAAAAAATACACCGCAGATAAAGATTGTCTTTCACACACCCTTTAATTTGTCAAACATGAGTGAGAAACTTTATGTTGGAGTATAGGCAGTGACATCCGCATAACCATCTCATTCAACATGATGTAGCCTGAACAAGAATAAAATTTTCTTTTGTGGGATATGGGGCCCTCCCTTTACGTCGCGCGCCGTTTAACTTTCACTCGTTAGCTGAGGTTGAAGCTCATTTCATCTCCAGTTCTTACTTTCCCGGTTGTGCACTCCAGGTTCGAATGTACCCGATGCCGTTCACAACCAAGTGCATGTTTGTAGGAGATAATAAAGGGATATGGCTTTGTGTGCGTGATGTGCCGGCGCACACGCCGTTTGTTGAACACTATCGCTTTATCACTCACTTGAGAGGAATCGGGAACGATCCTTCTTCAAGATGATCAGATGGATCGCCACAATCTCGCTGTTGTCTGCGCTTCGCTTAGCATATCCATGCGTGCTTGTTTTCCAATAGGTAAGTGTGTTGCTTTTGGACTCATGAGATAATGTGGGAGGAGAAACAACAGATGGGGCTTTACCGTTGTATATCATAATAGTACCCACGTTGTGTTAGCGCTCTGCTCCGGGTGCGGAGATTCCCTCTTCAGAGAGGCATGGGTGCTCTCTGCCCCATATGAAAGGAACAAAAAAAATAAAAAAAATAAAAAATCAGAATAATGATAATAAAATATTAGGACTGCAGTTCCATTCTGATCCGCTCAATTTTAGGGACACTTCATGAATCTCACCAAACATGAATGACAGATTCAAAATTTCCAGGCGGGGGATGAGAAATCACACCGACTCAAATTCAGAGCAAGGTTGAGAATTTCCCTTATTTGTTCATTCATTCGTGGGCTCTCCCTTTCTCTATCACCACGAATGGTTCAACTAGCCAATTAGTGTTTCGATTTCTTTCGAATTACCAAGCCCGTAGACAAACTCGATTTCTAGCGAGCCAAGGGGGCAGTCAACAGACTCAATTATTTTGAATCTACAGCAAGACAATCAGTAGCTAGATTTTGATCATCCGACCGAGCCTATTGGCTAACTCTATCTGGAATGTACACTTTATTTTCCCCTCCTGGATGCCACTCCTCTCTCTCTCTCTCTCTCTCTCTCTCTCTCTCACTCTCTTACGCTCTGACTCCACACATATTGCCCCCTATGTCTTGCATCTCTTCACTCACTGGTTGTCGACCCTCTTTGTCCAATGACTCTCGCGATCTATACCCCTGACTTATAATTTTTCATACCCGGTTGTGGAAGAAATGGTTGGTCTCAACACCAACGGTTTTGACTGACCATTTCATCAGCGGTCGTCAGCAACTGAATATGGCTGTAGTTTTCACTGGTCCGACAATAGCTCATGTCAACTGCGGAAAGTGGTTGTTGGCTTCTATTCCGGGATGTAAGATCTCATTAACATCACGAAGTAGTTGTTGATTTCGCATACGGGATAGCGGATCCCATCAACAACTGAATGTGGCTGAAGTTTTCACTTGCGGGATGACAGATCTCGTCAACCTTGGAAAGTGGTTGTTGGCTTCTCTTGCGAGATGACAGATCTCATTAACAGCAGGAAGCAGTTGTTGATTTCACCTGTAGGATAACAGTTTCCGCTCGCAGCTCAGCGCTATTGTCCTTCTCGTGTCGTACACCTGGCAACCGTGAACGCCGTGCTCCCCCGATTATCGAGAGCGTGATGATTCCCTCACTGTCGCGGACCATCTGCTGGCTACGCCCAACGAGCCTCTTTTTTCCTTCAACCCTCCGTTTTTGAAAGTTTTCTTCTCTTTTCAGCACAGTTCGTCGTAGGCTCTCTGCACACGCACGTGAGGGGACATACTCATTGATCGTTCGCTGTGTACTCTTGGCACGCTCTACGCTCTCGTACAACCCCCTTCTTGCTCGCTCGGATATGGCTACCACGGCTCACCCTCAAACGCAGCGAAAGCCTGACATGCATTCGCCTTTCCTTCCCTGTATAGAAAGCTCCTTTTCCTGTTGATCAATCATGGGGGCTGCGTACGCCAGGCAAGCTTCCCCTCACTCCCTTTAGTCCGTCCGTATGTCGCTCAATTAGTCGCATGCATGTGGACTGCGGACACCAGGCACATCCCCAAGTCTTTCGCAGTCCCCATCTGTCGACTGTCCCGCTCGTCTGGACTATATCCCAATAGTACCGGAGCCCTGAGTCTCCAAGTGAGCACCAACATGGTCAAATCTAGCATCACCATGACCGATACCTGGGCTGTAGAACCCACGCAAAAACAACGGTATTGGTTGAGGGACCCATCGAATCATCTCCAATACTAGGAGTATCATATTACAGACCATACCAGATAAATTGTGCCACGTATGTGACCGAACCGATGCACATAGCAAATTAACAGTGGCCACACAATGAACAACACCAGTAATCTTACCAAGGATTATTAATGTCGAGCCGTAGTGAACAGTTTCAGCATTGAACCCATGACTACCGCCGTAACCAGGCTGTCGCAGAGAAAAAATCGTACTTGGATAATGATGTTGAACTTGAGTGATATGCGGCGGTCCTAGACTAGAACAAATATCGTACCAAGCAACACGTGACTCGTGCCAACACCAGGCCGGCAACCGTACCAACCTATCCCATCAACCGTAACTTAAAACCAGCTCCATTGATCCGACCACCAACGTAGCCGTAGCCCGCCTCAAGATAAAGCAGGGGTAAATGAGGCTCAATGATGAAGCGTCCACCCGAGTTGCCCCATGTCACTCAGCACGCCATAGGAAATTAGCAAGGTAAGGACATTGCACACTCAATAACCCCCCCGCAGGTCATGAGAAGAGTAATAGTTAAGGAAAATCCGGTAAGATTTAGTAAATAGAGGAAATCCGTTAAAATCAATAAAGACAAATAAATAGATAAATTCAGGTTTAAATCATCGCGACTGTGATCGGATAGAAAATGTTAAGTAATAATTTTATTACTGGTTTTTCAATTCCTTTATTATTATTATTTTTTTTTTGATCGTTTTTAATTCCACCATTAAATTAAATAAAATTTGAAGCCCGTCCTCTCGCCAACTGGTCAACATTAAAAAGGCCCTGCAAAGGCCTACAAGCATTCCTTTGTGTCATGGCTGGCTGATTCGAAGACGGTCTTAGAACATACGAAAAAGGTAAGGGTCAGGTGTGGTACATGTGGTTGTTCATCCTATTAAATTTAAGGGTTAGTTCCTGCGGTCGACGGAGGGGATTTTAGAGTTCCTCTGAGGACCCCCAATTTTCCCTGACAATTCTAATAAGAATACCCGACGAATCCTAGCCATTCAATCCCTTTTATTTCGGGTGGCCGACCAGTCTGTGGCCGCCCGACACTGGGTCGAATAGGTACTAACTATAGCGTGTCCATGAGTATATATTAAACTCGTTTCTATAAAAAAATTAACTATCATTAGCGTAGTTGCCATGTGTCGTACGTTGGGAAGGTGGTGAGCAATTTAAGATATCATATAATCGGTAGAGATCGTGTATGAGATTGTTATTTGTAGAGATATGAACGAGTTAAGGCGGCAGAAGGATGAGGGTGCGTGAGTGGCATCGAGCGAGGATAGTTGTCGAGGGGAAGGAGAGTTATTTTATCATGTGAGTGTGTGGTAGGTTCTACCACGACAGAGATATAGAGTTTATATCGCGCTACGTGTATAGTGTGGGTTGTATAAAAAATTTTGTTGTCTTGTAGGGAATCTACCCATACCATTGTCTTAAGGTTCAACAACCCGTGTATGTATTATCAACGAATTGCAGCGCAATCGAACAACCTGGCTCTGCCAGGAACAACACTTATGCATTGCCACGTACTTACATTATAGCAAGCAAAACATCCATCATAAAGTCAACTGGGTCACCTGTATACACTTTAGCTTGGACAAAAAACTTTCATTTCCCATTGCATTCCCTTGCACAACGTGACATTCCTCAAGCTCATTTAGTCGGGAGGGAGCATGAGAGTGGGAGGGGAAGGGGTGGCGAAGGAGGGTAGGGGCTCGTATAGGGGAGGGTATGATAGTTCGGTGGGGCTGAGAAGACGCGGGGTAGAGAAGATGAGCAAGAGTGAGAGATTTTCTTCCACGTCGAGACCAATTTCCTGATCGGAGAAGAAGGGTGACACATCCCTGAAGCGCTTTTCGCTGTTCGGGACTTGAACAACTCATCAGAGGGGAAAGAGGAGTATGTTGAGAGATAGCATGCGTGAGATGTATCGGCTCGTGGTGGCCGGTGATAATCTTCCTCGTCTGGTCCAATCGCTAGGGAAGAAAACACATTCCACTTGCCAAGGATAGAAAAAGAAGAAGGGGGGGAACAAAAAAGGAAGAAGGTAGGTTTGAGGTTGGTTTGCAGGGATGGGTGGTATGAAGTGTAGGAGGCCTGTGTCGTGGATAAGTTCGATTTACTGCATGTGCATTAATCTTAGCGTCAGTGATCTGCTCATTGATCGTTGTTGCCATCGCTAGGTGGAGGCTCGTGGATGCGCTGTATCAGGGCTATGGAGTCATGCCCAGAATCGTCACTATCCGCAAGTCAGGTTGTGTGCTTGTGGTTGGACACTCTGGGGCAAATGTGAAAACATAGGTCCCGTCTTTCCGGGACGGGATCGAAGTAGTGATGGCAATGTCGGTTACCTGTTCTCCGAAAAGGTTCAGAGGTGTAGCGAAGGCGTTGCTGGTGTGTATATATATTTGTTGTGTTATGGTGTGTAACCTTGTATGTGTTCCGATGCAAGTGAGGTTAGGAGAAATGCGGGTAGTGATTGGCGGTTGTAGGTGTGTGTTAGTAAATCATGCGGGAAGTTTCTATCCTGTCTCAATGGTTAGCTAGGGTCTGGCAGTTGTATTTTGATATTGCGTAACTGCTCCTGCGTTGATTTAGCGGGTTTTGGTTATGGGAAATTCTATGTAGGTATGCTTTTAGTTTTGTTATTATTATTATTATTATTATTATTATTATTATTATTATTATTATTATTATTATTATTTTATATTTTAAGGGGGACAGGGGAATTTGCCATCCTTAGCTCAGAAACCGTGGGTGTGCTGACTGTGTTTTGAGGTATGGGTGCAGTGCTAGATTCTTGCTGTCATCCGATTTTTGGGTATTAAGTCCATCGGTAATGTAGTTGTTTTTTTAAATTAATTATTAGTGGTTTAATATTTGAGGTTTTTTTGTTTGATGGGGTGTAATTTCCTTTGGTGGGACGCCATTATGGGATTGTACATTGTTTGTATCTTCCTCGTTTTGTCTGTATGTTCCGTAGGAGACTCGTTAGAGCAAAGTTTTTTGTTGGTGTTCGCTTGATATGTCGTGTAGTGTTTGCCCCTGTCGTGTTGAGGTGTCGTTTCATTTTTCTCACGTTTTTTTTTTTTTTTTTTTTTTTCGATTCACCGCTTCCTTAGCTTTGGCGTTTGTTTTTTCCTTGGGCTCAGTCCAGTGTGTGTGATTTTCTTTTTTTGTGACGTTTTGTTTGTCGATTTGTTTTTTGTATATAAAATTTGAGCGGGGGAATTTTTCCACATAAAATAAGATTTTTTTGAAGCTATGGTGATTGTGGCGAGGTATGGGTCTGCCTCGCTGTTTCACTTTTTACAGTGTCGCAGGGGGGAGTCGTTTTGTTCATGAGTTCACGGTCGGGGGGGTGGGGGAGGGGGTGTGTTTTTAGGGGGTTAAGGCAGGGGTAAAGTTGGTATTCCTTGTGTTAGTTGTTAAGTGCTTTGTTTGTGTTTTGGTAGGTTTATTAGTGAGGTGTATGTTCTATGTATGTTTTAGTCATGGGAAATTTTATGTAGGTGTGTTTATTTTTATTTTTATTATTTCATTTTATAATTAAAGGAAAGGGGAATTTGTATTCTGTAGGTGTATTGTCTGTGTTTGGGGTATGGGTGCAGTGCTCAATTCCTGCCATCATCCGATTTGAGGTAATCAGTAGGTTCCCTTCATTAATTATTAGTGATTTAATTATGTTTTTTTTTTTCTTGGGTTGGTAGGGTGTGATTTTTTTTTTGTGGGAAGTCATTATGGAATCATACATTGTTTGTAGCATCCTCGTTTTGTCGGCATGTTTGGTCGGTAAGTTCTCTCACTTGAAATTTCTTTTGGTGTTGTTGATATGTCGTGTATTGCTTGCCCGTGTCGTGTTCTGGTGTCGCTTCGTTTTTCTCACGTTTTTTCTGAATTTTACTTTTTGAATCACTGCTTCCTTAGTTTTGACGTTTTTTTTTATTTTGTCTTTACGTTCAGTTTGTTTTTTTAATGTCAACGTTTTATTTGAAGCTCGTTGTCAGTAGTTTGTTTTTTGTATATTGGATTTGAGCAGAAAGAAAAAAAAAAAATTTCTATTGAAACTATGGTAATTATGGCGGGATATGGGTGTGTTACCAATGTGTTTTTTTTTTTGCCATCTTGCAGGTGGGAGTCGTTCTGCTCATTCGTAAGCATGGGTTCATGGTCGGGGGGTAGATTTTGGGGATGTTTTTTTGGAGGGGTTATCGCAGGGGTAAATCTGGTGCCGATGTTAGTTGGGTAGAATTGAGTACTTCGTTTGTGTTTTGGTGGGGTTTATGGGTGAGTTTTGTGTTTTACAACCTGCATTTTTTCTCTTGCTCTAATGTTGGACACATGTTTGAAGATATCTTGTGTGTGTCGTGTGTATGTGTGTGTGTGTGTGTTTGTGTTAAAATTTAATTGTTGTGTGTATGTGTGTATTTTTCTGTATGTATGTGTGTGTGTGTGTGTGTGTGTGTGTGTGTGTGTGTGTGTGTGTGTGTGTGTGTGTGTGTGTGTGTGTGCACACGTGGGGGGGAAGGACGACCTTTTTCCCACCAATCAGTCAATCAATCACAAAAATAAGAAAAAAAAAGTGGGTTCGAACCTTGCATGTGTGTGTGTGTGTCGGGGGGGGATGCGACCCCTCCCCCACCAATCAATCAATCAATCTATTAATCAATCAATCAATCAATCAATCAATCAATCAATCAATCAATCAATCAATCAATCAATTAACCAATCAATCAATTAATCAAAAAAAAAAACAAAAAACAAAACGATCAACCAATCAACCAATCAACCAACCAACCAATCAATAATCAATCAAGCAATTAAAAAAAAAAATAACAAAAAAACATCAGGTTTTGGACTGCCCGTTTTTTTTTTTTTTTTTTCATTATGGGGGGGTGGGGCCTAAGTTTCGCCGTCGGAATCCCGACCCCGATTGGAAGGACCCTCGTCCCCTCGACCGCAGCGGGCTAATTTTGACCCCGACCGCGGGCTGCGGTAATGACCGACATGACCGCCGCTGTGGGGGACACATAGTGTTTGAGTGTGTGTTTTTTTGAAGGAATTCTGCCTTCACGTCATGCTTCGGGCATCGTAATGACAGGGGAAGACTTCATGGAAGTCGAAGTTAACCCCAATCTTTCGCATTGATAGGCATAATGGTTGAATGAACACGTCGTTTTATTTTTATTTTAAAAAAGAATCTTCATCTTTTCCAGAAAACGTCAACAATAGACTTGTAGGAATGTACGAGAACGGGTGGTCAGAATCGAGGGCTATAGATTCATAGAAGCCCCTCCTAAACGTGGGGTATTCCGAAATGAAAGTCGAAATTTGGCCACATACGTAGCCTCTGGAAAACCCATCACGACCTTTATGTTGAGGAAAAAATGGGATACGATCGAGCTAGATAATGCGACATGCAAAGTTACTTTCCACCCATAGATGTCGGAAAAGCAACTAGCTAATTGGCGAAAAACTATGAGGCATAAATGTTTTTGGATCCACTACTTGAAAGTACCAGTCTCTGCGATGGGTCATTTTAAAGGCACACTAAAAGATGCATTTGGTTATATTATAAAGTATCATCGCCGTATAAGAATCACCTATCTCCGGATCTACGTGACATTCGTTTTGACCTGAATCCATCTGCCAAACTGAAATACAAGAAACATTTAATTTTAAACTTAAGAGAGTTAGGCTGGATGAAGATTGATGTTACTTGTGCGACTACTTCTTGATGCTTTGTTTGTAGACGTCATTCTCACAAGGATTCAGACGAATCCTGCCCCTCGAAAAATACGAGTTGAAAGGGAACAAGATGAAGATGGGAACCAAGGCGATGGAGGAGGGGACCAGAAGGACGAGAATCAAAAGGGGAAAAAGGAGAGGACTCAAAAGGATGAGGAAAACGAAAGAAGAAATAAGACGAAGGGAAAAAGAGAGTACAGGGATAAGTTGGAAATTGAGAAGATCAACCCCTTGGGGGAAAGAAGGCCATAGAGTATGTCCCTGAGCCTTAGGGGAATAAGGAAGAGGGGAACCCATCGGGAAAGAAGGGGAAGAAATCAGACTCATTCGCCCCAAAGGCGGAGGCAGAGAAGGGTGAAGGTTTTACAATAGGGGAAAAACCCAATAATAAGAAGAAACAGACTCACGAGGATAAGAGACTCAAAGTAAACAAAGATGGGAAGGAGAAGGCGGGGGGAAGAAAAAAAGGTAAAGGTAAGGGTGAGAAGGAAAGATGAAAAGTTAAATCGGGGATGTTAACGCCGCTGCAGGGACTAACTTAGGTACAAAAGAACTAGATGGACTTCCGGTTAGCACTAACGGTCAACTGCAACTCTCTATCCTCCATCAGAAACAGGCAACAACCAACGCTTCCCCTCCATTCATCTTTGGAGGGCCACCGCCCCCCCCAAAAAAGGAAAAAAAGTTGCTGAAGGCTACTGCTTCATCCAAGAAGCAGTATGATGGATTGGCACTTAGTCTAAATACAAATGCATCGGCCACCGCTAGTAGCCTTGAAAAATGGATATCGTTGCGCCTTCGTTGTTACCAGACCTATTTGATTCGGAAGTAGACTTTGAATCCGAAGAGGCCCTGGTCTGTCAATAGAGTGGATACCCTGACTCCCATCTAGGCCCGGTTGGTTAGGATGACTACTTGGATTTTCCTGTGCGCAGTTTGTTCAAGGATGATTATATCACCTTAAGGCCTACGATTGACTCAGAAAGCATCAAATCAAGCAAAAGAATCCGGATGAATGATGAGACAATTGTCCCTACGGAAGATTCACACCAGGAGAAAGATCGAGACTGTCGGGACTGGGATACTTCATCCTTCAAGAGGAGAAGCCATCAACAGGTGTCGGACTTCGCACAGAGGAAGAGATTCTACCAGGTGGTGGGAACTCACCTCGGAAGGATGATCCTTCCTCCAAAAAAAATACCATCATGTACGGTCAACAAATAAGTTACTGCTGACGGCAAACCTCATGGTCAGTTTAGGGAATTCCGATGGTGTCAATGGTCCAATCAAGATATATTTTGTCCCTATCATTTGTTCTGACTCTCAACAATGGGTGATGATTCTTATGGAATGAACGGATCAGGAGAACCTAGTCATCCCTGCTTTTGAAATTTAATCCGCTATATATGAGGAACTTGTTATCTCTCTGGCGATGGAGCAGGTGCTTAACCAACAGGGGTCATGAAACTGACTATCGGAACCCCACATGGAAAGGCATGTGGCAGCCCTACCCAATGGTAGAAAGGTGATACTTCACATTACCTTTCTGTGCCTGCACTCCATTACTGAGTTATATGCTAAATTTTGTGTTGAACGAATGCTTTGGCACCCGTTGCAAGATTTTTTCCTGAAAAAAATTGAAGTCTTTGCAGATATCTGATTAGCTCAAGAATTAACTGCCAAAGAAATTGCTCTCGATCAATCAATCAGATATTTGTTCTATCCTTGACAACCCTGTTTTTTTAGCCAAAATAATAACTGTTTGTCAGGCTTATAACGGAGACAAGAGGTAAGAGGTAAAGAAACACTGTTACGCTGACCGAGGCCTGTCTCTTATACACATCTAGATGTGTATAAGAGACAGGCTCTCGATCAATCAATCAGATATTTGTTCTATCCTTGACAACCCTGTTTTTTTAGCCAAAATAATAACTGTTTGTCAGGCTTATAACGGAGACAAGAGGTAAGAGGTAAAGAAACACTGTTACGCTGACCGAGGCCGTGCGACTTCTTCGACAGAGATAAGGCATCGACAACGACGCAACGACATCGATAACGACACAATCACACTGCCGAAAACAGATGTCCCAAACAACAAGATTTTTTTTAGAGAAAGTTGTAACCAAAGAGAACCGCGAAAAATGGTCTCGAGAATCCGCTATCCTCCCACTTTTCTTCACCCCGAAACTGAACCGCTACCTTCCCCCTTTCCGAACCGGAGCAACCTCCGGAGCCATGTATGCTGAAGAGGACAAAACAAACACACTTCAATGCAATTATACTCCTACTCAGAGTTAATAGCCTACTAATGTAGATGTGTATCGCCAGCTACTGTCCCTGGTCCGTGCAAAGTTTGAAACGACAGTTCGAAAAAACTGGTCCATAAACCCTTGGACTCGGTACTCTTGCCTCAGGGTCAGGACCTGCTTAGGGATATCTCCCCTTGCCGTAGTGTTCCTGTCAATTCTACCCAACCAACCAGAAATAACAGCCATTTTTTGTCTTCGGCCTGACCACGACCGAAAATCCTGCCCCGATTTTAGCACTACCTGGCCTGTACCCCAAATTGAATCGTCATTTTTTGTCCTTTGTGTACTGCTGACAAAGGGGTAGCACTGCGTAATCTTCAACCGGCAGCCAACAAAATCCCAAACCCCCGTTTTCTCATCTGTTTGTAACAGGGAGAGTAAACGGGGGTAACAAGTTTCAAATTTCCTCCGAATTTTAGTAGCTTTGTTGATAGATTTCCTGTTCTCTTTTTCAAAGGCCAGGATGATTGAGACATCGTCCATCAATCTGACTCCAAAAATCAATTTCGTGTCGTTTCCCAAAGAGCACAGAAACCGCCACTCTGCATGCGCGCACAGAATGCATGCCAGTGGCAGGCTCGTACTCTTCCCCATAGGGATACCGATTACATGCCGCAGCAACACATAAGTCGCTTGTGTATACCTATGCAGCAACTATGTAACCGTTTGAACGCCGTGAACGCGCGTTCGCGTTCAAATGTACGCTTGAACGCGGATAGCGCGTTCACATTCAAAATTGAACAGC
>BFEA01000170.1:123136-136181 GCA_003427395.1 Chara braunii | reverse complement strand
TTTTTTTTTTGTGAGTTCTATATGATGTGGGCTTCATGTTTGTAAATTTTGGAGTCATTTTGCCAAGGGAACAAAAAATGAAAAATCGCCAAAGATGGCGGTGTCAAATCATGTTCGCCCACTAATTTCAATTCTTTTTTTATTTTTTTTTATTTTCTGTTCTCTATTTTTATTTCGAATTTGATAGCGAATTTGGATGTGATTCTTAGGCAAATGTTGTTTATTTTATTTCTCTGCATAATATATTTGTTTTTTGGAATTTTTAGAGAACGTTTTTTTTTTTTTTTTTTTTTTTTTTTTTCCCCGCGCGGAATCGAACTCCGCGTTCGGTCGTGTTCACTGAACGCGCGTTCATTCCGTTCAGTTTCTGAACGGAAAACCCGCGTTCGATGAACGCGCGGTAACACAGTGCAGCAATTCAAAACGAATAAACTTGACTAAGTCCCATGAGTAAATTGACCACTAGTTTTCATTTTTTTTCTCACCAAATGAAGCTTCCTTACCCCTAGGATTAACTTTTACTGCTCTCTTATCAGAAAAACAACTAACTAGCCAATCCAGCGATGCAAGTATCTCTTGATGGGGCAATTTGCTAAACATATCTTTAATGTCATAACTTGCACCTATCACTCCACTGTTTCTGTAAACACGCCTCACCTGTGCATTAGCGGCCGAAATTCTTTCAGACAACTGGCTAACCGCCGACAAATTGAAGTGGCACGACTTTGAAACCGAATTCAAGAGCATATTCAACGTTTTGGATACGTTCCTACGAATATAATTAGTAGGTTCACTAAATGTGGGGCATATAGGGCGAAAGCGAGACAAGTCCTTTTGCTTTGGCATAACATAGGCGTTCCCAACTTTCCCTTTCGCATTCCATTTTCCCAGTTTAGCCAGACCCATCTCCTCGAAATCCTGACGAGAAGATATCCAAGCGTCCTTCTCAGCCTGCTCACAAACAACATATCCAGGACTGCGCAGAAACATATCACCCATTGCCTCGTAATATAACTGCGGGCACATTACCACAATTTCCCCAGGGTTGCGATCAACAGGGGTAAAGATCAAATCAGCGAACCTGCGCTTAATGTCGAAAACCTCCTCCGTAGAAATCACCGTTCCTCTTGCAGCCGTCTGATTCATGCATGCTTTTGCTTCTTCGTTACTAACACTTGGATGACATTTCACGCCAGGCTTCCAATTCGAAAATGACTCTGACAGTTCCTTCATCAGAGACACATGGTGGAACTTCCTATGAGCTCTAGAAATGTTCTTACCATTTTGCAATCCCGACGACAGTCTCCCGAGTTCACTTACCCGACATCTGAAATGCCCCTCGTATCGAGGGAGATCATACCCTCTGCAACAGCAGACCAACACTTCACTTGCGGCGGTCTTACGATGATTGCAGAGAATGTCTGCGATGGTAGGATTTTTTGTCCATACCACCCTGACTTCTCTCTTGTAGATGTCACACATCTAGGTGGGAACCCCGTGCTCTCAATCTTTAAATCGCATAATCTGCGTACCCCAGCTAAACTAATCCGATCGTCATATTGTACCCGCGCAACGAGTTTACAACCTAACTTAAAACCATACCCTGATTTAAATCCATTGAACAAAATACGCCTCAGCAGTGAACGAGTAGCTTTCGACGAAAATTCATTTACGGCATCCAGAAGCTCAACCAAAAATTTCAGGTCTCGAGAACGCAAGGTCGCCCGCTTACTAGGTTGTTTCAAGATCGAGATCTGGAAGGAGTGATTACGCTTCGAATGCTTTTTCCAACGTTTTAGATGCAAGACCTCAATGGCATTCCCAAGCTCCACATCCTTCTTTCCTGGGCACAGTAACTTATCAACGCCGTTCGCATGAATTAGCGAGTTACCATACACTCTCTTCACATTTTTCCACCTATCACACCACGCATTCCCACCCTCCGAATACACGAAAAAAGACAGGTTACCCTGTTCCTCTTGCTTCCTTAATGCTTGCAAAACCCTCGTAGAGCTGTCAGTACCCTGATTTATACGAATCCTAATAACACGCAGTTTATTACAGCTAGCCGCTCGCAACTTTCTCTTACGAGATCTATTTTTCTTGCCGGTGTTCTCTCTTTCCTCCCACGACGCTTCTTCCTTGACTGTCTCTTCTTCTTACCCACTCTTGCTCTCCCTCTAGTGTTAAGACTTGGGGACCAAGAACGGATCAGCAGATCTTCCAAACTTATCAACTCATCGACAACATCCAGAAAAACAGGAATCAAGACGTAATTTTCGATACCAAACTGATCAATCCACCTATAGAAATGCGACGAGGATGAATCCACACGTCGACTCTTACCCCTATGTTCTGACCAGCGGGTATTTAACAAACGCTCCGTTTTCCCAACGTAAGTTGCACAATATCAGGGGGAAACACCCACGTACACATAACAACCGGGATTGTCGAAGGCATTTGGGCGTTTTTGCAACAGATCCAACCAATAACAGACAATCTCTCATCATTTTCCTGTTGCTCCCTTCTTCGTTTCTCTTCCCTTTTTAGCTTTCTTTCCTCCTTCTCCAATTTCTCGCGTTCCATCTTGGTTTTTTCCTCTTCCTCTTTCTTAGCTTTCTCCTTCTCTTCACGCTCCGCCATCAGCAAATTGACCAAATCCTTCACACTATCTCTTTCTCCACTTCGGTAACTATGGTGTCTCGAATCGGTAGATGGTGATCGCTTGGTAGGCTCCCATCTTCTTCTCACTGGTGAGGCGGACCTTCCACGTGCCTGCGCTAAGATCATTCCTACTCCGCCTGTCTTTCCTTCGTACTTCTCCTTCCAGTATGCTCCACAATCACGCGCGTAATACCCCGGCATATGACAACTGTAACAGATCGGCGGGTTCCTACGATTGCCGTCTCCCTCTCCGCTTCCACTGGGTTGGCTTGATGACGCCATCTCTTCAACTTGATTCGGGGGATAAAACCCCTAGTCCGTGCCTCGCACCCACTGCCTCCAAGACGATGCGTACCCCGTAGAGGACTTGACCACCAAAACGAGGTATCGACCCCCCGATGGTTACCAATTGCTTTACAAGAGGTAAAGAAACACTGTCACGCTGACCTAGGCCGTGCGACTTCTTCGACAGAGACAAGGCATCGACAACGACGCAACGACATCGACAATGACACAATCACACTGCCGAAAATAGATGTCCCAAACAACAAGGTTTTTTTTAGAGAAAGTCGTAACACAAGAGAACCATGAAAAACGGTCTCGAGAATCCTCTATCCTCCCACTTTTCTTCACCCCGAAACTGAACCGCTACCTTCCCCCTTTCCGAACCGGAGCAACCTCCGGAGCCATGTATGCTGAAGAGGACAAAACAAACACACTTCAATGCATTTATACTCCTACTCAGAGCTAATAGCCTACTAACGTAGATGTGTATCGCCAGCTACTGTCTCTGGTCCGTGCAAAGTTTGAAACGACGGTTCCAAAAAACTGGTCCGTAAACCCTTTGACTCGGTACTCTCGCCTCAGGGTCAGGACCTGCTTAGGGATATCTCCCCTTGCAGAGTGTTCCTGTCAATTCTACTCAACCAACTAGAAATAACAACCATTTTTTGTCTTCGGCCTGACCACGACCGAAAATCCTGCCCCGATTTTAGCACTACCGGGCATATACCCCAAATTGAATCGTTATTTTTTGTCCTTTGTGTACTGCTGACAAAGGGGTAGCACTGCGTAATCTTCAACCGGCAGCCAACAAAATCCCAAAACCCCATTTTCTCATCTGTTCGTAACAGGGAGAGTAAACAGGGGTAACAAGTTTCAAATTTCCTCCGAATTTCATTAGCTTTGCTGATAAATTTCCTGTTCCCTTTTTCAAAGGCCAGGATGATCGAGACATCGTCCATCAATCTGACTCCAAAAATTAATTTCGTGTTGTTTCCCAAAGAGCACAGAAACCGCCACTCTGCATGGGCGCACAGAATGCATGCTTGTGGCGGGCTCGTACTCTTCCCCATAGGGATACCGATTACCTGCCGCAGCAACACATCAGTCGCTCGTGTATACGTATGCAGCAATTTAAAACAAATGAACTTGACTAAGTCCCATAAGTCAATTGACCACCAGTTTTCATTTTTTTTCTCACCAAATGAAGCTCCTTTACCCCTAGGATTAACTTTTACTGCTCTCTTATCAGGAAAACAACTAACAAGCCAATCCAGCGATGCAAGGATCTCTTGATGGGGCAATTTGCTAAACATATCTTTAATATCATAGCTTGCACCCATCGCTCCACTGTTTCTGTAAACACGCCTCACCTGTGCATTAGCGGCCGAAATTCTTTCAGACAATTGGCTAACCGTCGACAAATTGAAGTGGCACGACTTTGGAACCGAATTCAAGAGCATATTCAACGCTTTGGATATTTTCCTACAAAGATGATTAATAGGTTCACTAAACGTGGGGCATATGCGGCGAAAGCGAGACAAGTCCTTTTGCTTTGGCATAACATAAGCGTTCCCAACTTTCCCTTTCGCATTCCATTTTCCCAGTTTAGCCACACCCATCTCCTCGAAATCCCGACGAGAAGATATCCAAGTGTCCTTCTCAGCCTACTCACAAACAACATATCCAGAACTGCGCAAAAACATATCACCCATTGCCCCGTAATATAACTGCGGGCACATTACCACAATTTCCCCAGGGTTGCGATCAACCGGGGTAAAGATCAAATCAGCGAACCTGCGCTTAATTTCGAAAACCTCCTCCGTAGAAATCACCGTTCCTCTTGCAACCGTCTGATTCGTGCATGCTTTTGCTTCTTCGTTACTAACACTTAGACGATATTTCATGCCAGGCTTCCAATTCGAAAACGACTCTGACAGTTCCTTCATCAGAGACACATGGCGGAACTTCCTATGAGCTCTAGCAATATTCTTACCATTTTGCAATCCCGACGGCAGTCCCCCGAGTTGACTTACCCGACATCTGACATGCCCCTCGTATCGAGGGAGATCATACCCTCTGCAACAGCAGACTAGCACTTCACTTGCGACGGTTTTACGATTATTGCAGAGAATGTCTGCGATGGTAGGATTTTTTGTCCGGATCACCCTGACTTCTCTCTTGTAGATGTCACAGATCGTAGGTGGGAACCCCGTGCTCTCACTCTTATAATGGAGACAAAAAAAGAACAACGTCGGATTCTCTCATCTGCATCCAACAGTTCAGCGACACAATCGAGCCCCATTGCCTTGCCCAATAGGGTACGTCTGGCCAGCTGGAACGTGAAAGGACTGGGGGATACCTCAAGGCAATACAAAAAAGTTAGTCTTGCAACTTGGGTCCACTCAAAAACTGCACCTATTTTATGCTTACAAGAAACCAAGCTCAATACAAAGAAAATTCAGGAAGTCCGCCTATGGTGGACGGACCCTTAGTTCTAGGCCCCAACAAATGGGACTCGAGGTGGAGTCGTTATCCTTTTTCACAAGGACTTGGATTGTACTATTGTAGATCACTATGAAGACCCCAAAACTGTCATTTCGTCAAAATAGACATTTTTTTATTTTTCGAACAAAATTGAAACCGGGTTTTTTAGTCGAAAACTCGATTTCAATTTCGTTCAAAAAATAAAAAATGTCCATTTTGAGGAAATGGCAGTTCAGAAGGCAAATGAGCCTGGGTAAATTTTGAATTGGATATGGAGGAGTGGGTTGTTATGACAGTTTACGCACCCACTGACTACATTGAAAGAACTCGTTTCTTCTCAAGCCTATCGACTCTTGTCCCGGACACGAAAAATCTGACCATTTTTGGAGACTGTAATACTATCTTAAGCCCAGAGCTAGATTCGCTCGAGCCTACCCCTCTTAGGCTTAACAACACTTTATTGATGACCTTCTTGGATTATCAATCCCTCATTCATCCGTACATACATCTGAACCAAAAGAACCATGGTTTTACATGGTATAGACCAAAACTGAATGAGAAAACCCCACAGCCTAAGCAACGATGAGATTTTATTGCTGCTATGGCCGCTCTATGAGATCGGTGTATTATGGTGGATTTTGGGATCTCATCTATGTCTGACCATTACCCAGAGTTTATTGACGTCATTACTAAAGATCTAATCCAAAAGGATAGACCACAATTCCGTTTGAATGTTAACAACCTAAAAGACAATGAGATCCTCACTTACGTCAAATCCCAAATTCTTAGCTGGTTGAGTGTCAAAGATTTCTTCAGGACAGAAGAGACATGGGTGGAGGTGGACCTTGGCATTGTTAGGGAAACCCTCATTGTCTTCTCAAGAAACAAGGCGGCCGCACAATATTGAAAATAAACAAAATTCCGTCGGGACGTGGAGGAGGCGCAGTCCAACATGGGGAAAGACTCTTTCATAAATCATTATTGGTCTGAGAAAAGAAAGACAACCCTCTACCATTTGGAAGCATTGGAAATCTAGCGTCGGTTAGAATGGATGGAATGATTGAGACTTCAAGGTATTGTCGAGTACGATAGAATGACGAAGCTTACCTTCCGCTCACGAATTCTTAGACAGACTAAACCGACAATCCGAGAATTAACCCATTCTTCTGATATTCATAATACAGTGACCTCTGGCCCCATGAACTTTGTTCCTATGATCTAGCATATTCCCGGGACGTAGGCTCCATGAGGAGACCCTTCGATAAGTCTTACACAAACCTTTCCTTGTCTTTGATCTTTTGGGACATGTCTAAAGCCCATATATCACCTGCTGCAAGGATCCTGTTGGAATTGTCGATCACGGAAGCCGAACTTACATATGCTATTAAGCAGATGACACCAGGTAAGTGCCCGGGTATTGACGACCTCCTTGTGGAACTGTTCCACAGTGCATGGGAGGGGTTTGTTCCATTTTTTTGTCACATCTATAATACTGCCTTATCATTAGGCTCGCACCCCGATGATTTTGTTTAGGGTTTTATCTCACTCTTATACCAGAAACGGGACAAACGAAAGGTCTGCAACTATCGCCCACCATCGCCCAATTTCGGTCTTCAATGTTGCGTATAAAGCGTAGGCTAAGACTCTGGCAATTCGTTTAGCGGCAGAACACCCTCACCTGGTTGGATGGGAGCAAGGGGCCTTTGTCAAAAGTCGATCGATCTTTGAAAACATACTTACGACTGTCCAAACCCATGAAGTCGTATGGTCTAAAATGAGAAAAAATGTTATTCTCCTTCTGAATATGGGGAAAGCTTACGACAAGGTAGGATGGACTTTTGTCTCTACCACATTGTCCAAAATGGGCTTTGGCCCGGGTTTCGCTAAGTGGATTCATGCTATGTATGCCAACGCCTAATGACACTCTATAGTAATGGTTAATGGACATTTATTTGGCGATTTTCAACTAATCCGCTCTCTTAGACAAGGGTGCCCTCTGGCTCCGCTGTTGTTTGTTTTGTAACTCAAAACATTACTAAATATCATTAGATACAACAATAACAACGTGGGACTACAGTTGAACCCCACCCTCCATTGGAAAGGTGGGGCGATCGCAGACGACCTGATAGTTGCATGCGAAAACTCCACGTCAACTCTGAATGAACTTAGAGTAGTATTAGATGAATACTTCGTCTTAACGAAGACTTCAATAAATTGGTCCAAATCCATCTACCTTTTACCTCAGGTTTTTTAGCTAAAAGTGGACTGGGGTCTCAGGATTATTCCCACCGTGAACTCATAGAGATTCTTGGGGATACAGGTCTCGTTGGAAAACTGCTCAAGAACTCAAGATCAAATCCTATCCCATCGTGTCACCTTAAGAATCCAGGGATGGCTAAGGAACTATGGACTCTCCCTATTGGGGAGAGCATTGGTCTTGTCTACTACGACCTGTTTTGTTTTATAGTTTCCTCTATCGATATGCCTACTAGGGGATGAAGCCTACTGTAACATTCGCAGAGCGGCGACCCATTATCTTCGGAAGCCTGCAGCAGAAGAAGAGCATGGCTTCATTATAAAATTAGCATGGGATGTGATTACTCTCCTTAGAGTGGAAGGGACGTTAGGCATTTTAGAACCACGAATGCTAAACTTATCCTTGTTGGCAAAATGGATAGTCAAGGGCATGTTCGAGGGTCCGGCGAAGCCTTGGATGCACTTTGCAGAATACATCATGGGTCAAGAATGTTCCTTACGGTTCAAAGGGAATTTTTGGCAGTGTTTCCTTATCCCCTCCTTCCTCAACAAGAGGATAAAGTCTACAACTTGGCAGAATATTTTGTATGCCTCGAAGAGGCTTTGCACTGTGGACACTAGGGCCCCAACCACCAGCCTGGAACCAGCAAATCAAAGTTGTTTTGAAAACTAGTTCATTTGCCTGCCTAACGGTGATACCTTCTCAGCAGAGGTCACAACTGGGTAACCGTTGCCCGTACCCGACCGTACTCAACTGTAACCGGCAGGTTATGGGCAGGTATGGGTACCCTTCCGGAGGGGGGCATCGGTATGGGCAGACATAAATTTTATTCGTGGATTTCAGGGCAGGCACGGTTGCACTACTTGGAGATCACGGTGTCGAGCCCCCTGGCTCTCCTCCTTCGGCCCGGTGCGCCAAGGCTAGGCTTTTCTGCCGTCGAAGGAGGCCTCCCCTTCTTCTCGGTGCCGACAACGCGTTCGCTTGTCTCCAGATCGGCCCCGACCGCTCTCGGAAGTCTCCCGACTACCCCCACTTTTGCTCATGCACTGACTCTGAACGGGTATCCTAAGCTCCACCGAGGCCCTTGAAGCAATTTAACTCCCGCCCAACAAGAGAAGATTCGTGTTCGAAGTCCGGGGGTAACTCGACCGGGCCCCTGAGTATCTATGAACTGTGTCTCCCTCTCTCTCTCTCTCTCTCTCTCTCTCTCTTTCTCTCTCTCTCTCTCTCTCTCTCTCTCTCTCTTTCTCTCTCTCTTTCTCTCTCTCTTTCTCTCTCCCTCCTTTCTCCTCCCTCCTTTTCTCTTTTTCACTCTCCCCCTGTTCCTCCCCCTTTTTTTTGTTTTTTTGACGCCTTGCGAGAGTTCGAGTCTCGCGCGAGCACTGAGGTTCGTGAGGGCCCCGAACGAGACTGGGGTCTGCGAATGTTTCGGCTCCAGCACGATACAGAAGTTCTGAGTCCAATAGTTGAATCAACTGAAGTTCGTAAGTATGCTGAACGAAACCGAATTTCAAAACACAAAAACAGAAAAAAGAAGAAGTCGAGCCTTAAGCGGTACGACACAAACACCACACAAGTGTTCCAAATCAACCGAAAATCAGAATGCAAAAGAGAGAAAAAAAAGAAGAAGCGACGTCAGCGCCTCACAAGAGTCCAAAGAACAACAGTTAAACCAACCGAGGTCCAAAGGCTTCGAAGTCTCGCGGTCCCGCTGAGCGAAGTCGTGGCTCCCTCCCTCTCCCCTTCTCTCTCCCTTACCCCTACTTTCTCCCTCACTCCTTCTCTCTTCCTCACTCCTACTTTCTCCCTCACTCCTTCTCTCTTCCCCCTTCCTTCCTTCTTCCCTTTTTCTCCCTCTCACCTCGGTCGTTGCCGCCCGCTAGCGCCTGATGCCGCTCTCACCGCGACCCTTGTCGGGTTGCTCCTGCCAACTACCGCTAGCCCCCAAATCTTCCGATCGGCGGAAGCCCCTACCGACTTCGCGCTTGCCCAACCGAATAGCCAGCAGAGGTCCGCCGGAAGAACCGACTCAATTGTGCCAAGGGGTCCGAGTGCCGGCTAGAGGTAGACTTTAGAGCCCGACAGAACTGAATGACAACGATACATTCGGCTGTCTGATTGACAGCTTAGAACGACCAAGATTATGAACTGTTGAGAGCGAACGGGCAGAAAAAAAAGCTCCAATACTTTGACTCCCAAACTTTTCGGGGCTCGCCGGAGCGAAATAGAGAACTTTCTGCTTAGAAAACGGACCAGCCATAAACTTTTGACGAACCAAACCTCCGGGACCGACTAGTTCTGGTGAGCCGGCGACCGACAAAACCCCTCCCTTCGATCAGCCTAGTCGCGACGGCCACCCTTCGGGACACGTTCCCTTGCTCCTTTCTTGTGGCCCTTCTCTCTCCCTCTCTCTCTGTATCACCCTCTTCCCCCCTCAAGACACTCTCTCTCTCTTTCTCGATACCCCCTTTTCCCTCGTCAGTACACTCCTCCTCTCTCTCTCTCTAGTCTCCGTTCTTCCCCGCATTCCGCTGCAGCTCAAAACCAAGAAGGGCGAAGCAAACTCGAAGCTATAACCTATTGGTCCGGAAGCGAAGCAGATAGACGAGTCCAGGCCTAATGACAAGTAGATAATCCAGCGCATAGCGAGCAACGAGTGCCCGACGTGAAGCCGGCGGAAGAGCTCGAAGCTACACTCTCCCTCTCTCTCTTTCTTTTTGACCCTCTCGACGCTCCTTAGCTCTTTTGATATCCTCTCTTCTCGGTACGATTCCCCTCTCTCCCTCTCTCTATCTCTCTCTGACCCACTCGACGCTCCTTAGCTCTCTTGATACCCTCTTTTCCCTTCTCGGTACGCTTCCCCTCTCTCTCTCCCTCTCTCCCTGCGGGACACACAGGAAAAAAACTTCACAGGCACGGCATCTTCGTCTAGCACCACTAGTAGCCGCTCGCCTGCACGACCTCTCTCTCTCTCTCTCTCTCTCTCTCTCTCTCTCTCACTGTCTCTTTCTCTCTCTCTCTCTCTCTTTCTCTTTCCCTCCCTCTCTCTCTCTCCCCCCCTCCTGTCTCCTTGCTTCCTCCCCCTGAGCTTTCGAGTGGTGCGAGGAAGAGGACGCGATGACGCGATTCGGACCTTACCGCCAATGGATGAGTCGAGTCTGCAATCCTTCGAACGACCCCGTCCCGTTCAACTCCGCATTCGCTCCCTCAGCCTTCCTTCCTCGCCCTTGGCTTCACCTTAGCGTCCGGCGCTGACCGCCTCCAGTCGCCCCTCGTTTACCTCCCTTGCACGTTGCCAAACGTTAGCCCTCCCCCCCCTCGCTCGAGCCTTATGAACGTCGCCGGGCGCTTGCGTATGTCTCTCGTGCCCCCTCCTCTCGAGTCATCTTTCTCTCTCTCGCCCTCTTGCTCTCCCACTCTACCTCCCTCTCCGTCTCTCCGAACTCTCGAGCGCTAGTCTAGAGCTAGCGTCGAGCGCCTCGAGCACATGCACAAACCTCGTACTCCTGGACGCTGCCGCGATTGTTTGCGATCTTGTGAAGGCGTGAGCTAACCCCGTGCGCTTCCCGTCCTTTTTTTTTTTCCCTCTTCCTTTTATATCCTCTCCCCCTCCCTTCTCTCACGCTTTCAGTATGAGAATTCAACTTCTCCTCCCCCAAGGTGCTAATTCGAAATTTTCGGAACCACTCTCGACTCCCGCTCCTTTTTTCGTCCCTGCCTCGCTCACTCCTCCCTGCATGCCCCTCTCCAATAGGAATTCTCCATCTTGTTCTTAAAAATTCCCCGTCCGTTTCAAAGATCCCGTTTTTAACTCCCCCTATTCCCGCTCATTTTGTCCACACCCTCGTTCATCTTTGCCCCTTCTTCGCGATCCCCTCGTACCTCTATCTCCACCAATGGTTGTCTTCTTCCGTCCTTGCTAGGATCCTCAGCCCCTCCTTCGAAAAATACAGTTACCAAGAACCGAGAGGTCGTGCACGCACATCCATCCCTTTTCCCAGCTGCATCGACCAGCGCCAGTCATTTGCTTGCCCCGTCACTTCGTATTCCCCGCCAGCCCCTTGTCGGATTATCCTTGGTTTATGCTTGATGACAATCCGAAGCTACCCTCTTCCTCGGATAGATCGGTCCGCGTCCATCTTCGTCCCCCCCCTCGTCCCGATATTGTTTATCTCAGCTTAATCTGTAGGCCCGCCCGTCCACACCCCTGTAGACAGATCCTCGCTTGGTTGAACCAACCTCTTCCTGTTCCCGGCGGTTGTAGCCGAGATCGCCCCTGTCTCGCACGGTGGCTATATGATGCCCTCCCCCTCCGTCTTGACGACTTCTCCTTGCCCGGGCAGTGGTCGGCGTGCACAGGCGCCTCTTATCGCATTGACCTCGACCCGTTCTGTCATACAACCTGTCCTTTGCTAGTCGCCGGGTTGGCGTTGACCCCTCAGCCTCGCGCCGCTCATCCATAGCAAATGTGACAGTCGAGCTGCTATCTACAATAAAATAGGGCGTCTGCCACTCATCCGACGTACTCACTGGATTTCCTCGTCCTGGCGTCTTTCATGGCCGAAGTCAGCCCCTTAACTAGCCCCCCTTGTTTTCGGCTCCCCCAATATCCGTCCCGAAGCTCACCATCAACCCCTGATCCCCTGAACCCGGCACCGAAAACTTCGATTTTAAAAATCCGCGCGCGCCCGCTTGCGACCTTCGTTCTCCTCGTTGCCCCTGCTCATCAAAGGTTAGTACGCAGGTCAAAGAACCCGGGATCCTAGACAAGCCTCACAAGCACAAACATTCATGTTCCCAAAATACGCCTAAACAAGCAACCACGCCCAACTCCTTTCCCTCTTTTCTTCGTAGAGGCGTTAGGCTGGTAGGCAGCCGCCCGACAACGGGCAGGCATAGCCTGGTACTAGCGGTGAAAAGGGAAAATCCGCAGGTACGGGCGAACAAGAAAAAAAAAAAGCATGGGTACAACCGTTATAGGGTGGTGAAAAAACGAATCAGATGGGTATGGAAAGGTAAGCAATTTTGTCGGGTAACCGTACGTAATATGCACCTTCCCCCCCCTTCCCCACCTTCCCTTCTTCCCAGGAAATATGGAGACCGGCAGAGCTGTTTTTTTCGTAGGTGCAATTTTTTTTCGGCGCGAACGGCGAGAAACTTATTTCGGGAAATAGCCTCCCGACTTTCAAAATTGGCCACTTCCGAAATTGGACGGCTGCAGCCTCGCCTCGTAGTTCCCCCTTGGAAATCGGCCGCCCGTCATGGTGTACCCGCCGTCGTTCTGTGTGCATGCCACCACATGGCCATGGTCCACCCGTCGTGGTTGTACCCACCGCCGTTCTGTGTGTGTTGCAT
>BFEA01000170.1:95277-112437 GCA_003427395.1 Chara braunii | reverse complement strand
AGCATAAGCTCCAGCAGCGCTGCCGCCCAGCATGCGAGTGCCTGAATGAGGCAGCCAGGGCCGGGCTCTTTCCTTTATGGAAAGAGTTGGCCTGCTCATGCAGCCTCACGCAGCCTGGCTGCCTTTGCTTGGGCTCAGAAGCTTCCGGAAGGCCCCAGGAGGCTGCCTGGATGCAGCAGCTACTGGGCTGTTGGGCCTCGTTCGGTTGGGCGCCCAACTGTCTCTGTATGAGGCTGCGAATCATGGCCAGGGCCTGCATTCTTTGGAAAAGCCCGGTAGGCCGTGAAAATGTCCTTGTTGCTCGGCCTGTGTTTCTTTCAACCAACTGGCGCGTCGCAACTGCCTGAACCCCAAATATGAAATTGACAGTCGAAGGCCTTTTGCAAAACCGCCTTCACTTAGGGCGGGCACCTCCGCCTTCACTTAGGGCGGGTAAGGCTGCAGACAGGGCCCCATAGGCCTACCGAGGACCCTGATCCTCGGAGGTGGAAAGGAGGAAAGTAAAATGAGACTGCACCAAGATGCATTTCCCAAAATAGAAAAGAGAAGAACCTGTATTGATGCAAATTGCAATTCTCCTGGTGGGGCATACTCACGCTGCCATGTTCACCCGAATAGACTGTTTTTCCGTTCCCTCACACATGAATGTTGTGCCCCGAGTCTTTTTTCCGTCCGCCCCTGGGATTTTTTTTTCCGTCCACTCACACACAAATGTTGTGCCCGCAGTCATGCCTGGAAAGCCCGACCGGGCAGGGACCCATGGAGAGGTCCTGGGCAGCCCCAGAGCAAAAAAAAAAAAAAAAAAAAGGGCAAGGACATATGGGGCCGGGTCCCACTAGCAAAGAAGATTGGATTAAGCTCGTG
Organism: Chara braunii; assembly: GCA_003427395.1. Classification (NCBI taxonomy): domain Eukaryota; kingdom Viridiplantae; phylum Streptophyta; class Charophyceae; order Charales; family Characeae; genus Chara; species Chara braunii. The sequence goes on along the minus strand of BFEA01000170.1, from coordinate 111,573 downwards.
AATCTGGATGCGTTTTGCGCAGAGATGCAGAAAAGCAGTTCCATCCACCAACACGTCCAGATTCAGGCGTTCAGAACCCATCCTCTTTCCTAGTGGGACCTCCGCCCTGGAAAACAAATACCCTGTGTAGAATTGCAATGCAAACAAACTTTTCTTTTTTTATTACCGAACAAAGCAGATATTATATAATCGGGCCCGGCGTCCCTTACATCATTTGCTGTGGCCAAACGGGCTAAGCAAGGCACTCTCGGCCAAACCTATCCCTACCACAGCCCCACAAGTGGTCATGACAAACAATCCCAATCCCAACCCTAAAACAAAAATCACATTCCCTAATTTAAGAAACCGAAATCTTAATCCACCCCTTCTCCAGACCCCCATTATTAAGCAACCCTAATCGAGCGAAATCCAAGCCAGGTAACAAATCACCGACCAAAAGCGTGAAAACAAGATAGCAGTTGAGTGCACGGACCCACGAACAAAATCCCAAAATGATTGACAAAGTTCCTGATTCCTGAACTTTATCTATGCCCTATGCACCTCCAATCAGCAACCCCAACTAAAATCCTCAAATCAGCAACCCACGTAATGGGCCAACCCAACCAACAACTTGAACCATTCACAAAATTCACATTCTACGCTCTGTATACCTCTAATTAACACCGCCAACCATCAACAAGGTAGCAGATCTTCGCCAATCTCTGAAAATCACGATCATCATAATGAGCAGCAATCCTACCTAGCGAGTATCACTACCCTACTTGTCGACAAACAAAGTCAATGAATTACCAGTCCACAAAGACCAATTATACACCCCAAAGTTCCCAAACAACCATTATTGGTACTACTCTATTCTGAGAAGACACAGCCAAATGATTAGAATCTAAAAACACAATGGAGAATCTGTGAAAGCACCAAAGGTAAGAGGATCATGAGCAACACCACACTCAAAGTAGGAGCTTAGAGCCTTAGACAACAATGGACAACCCCGGTCGCAGCTTGAAACCCGTTGTCAGCAACGGAGGGTGATGCTGGTCGCGACATGAAGTTCATTCTCTCTCTCCCGGAAACAACGGGCGCCCGTTGAATAAGGTGCCTGCCTCGTTTTCCTGGAGACCTGTTATCCGAGTCTCCACAAACGAGGCAGGTGCCTCGTTCGGTGGACGCGAACTCTTAGGGTCGTGTAGCGGACCTCTGGTTGGCCTGTGAGACCAGCCCCTTGGCCTGTTCTCACAGGCCTGTGTTGTATTCGGGGTAGCCCAGTCCAGGCCGGTACCTTTGTCCAGTCCAGTCCAGTCAGTCCGCTGGGGTATACCCCAGCCAGAGTCTGTATTTTGGGAAATTTGGGTTATTCTACATTCGCACAGTTTGGAGTACGTGCGCTGGAGTCTGCGTGGGAGCTGCGTTGTGCCATCTTGCTCCACCCTCATCCTCCATCTCCATATCTATTCCAGGCGGAGCACCTCACCCGGTGGGTCCGTCACACTGGTATCGGAGCGGGAACGTTCCCCGCTCCCACCCACCACACCGGAGAGCAGGAAATATTGCAAAACCCGACACTGGGGTTTTTGGCTGTTTTTTGGGCGTTCCCAACGAAAAACTGTGGGAAAATGTGACGAAAGGTGCAGTAGGGAAGAAGTGACACCTGGTGAGAATAGAGAGGCAATGATTACTCTACATGCGCGTAAGCGCGAAGGCCGCCGCACACGCACACGTACGCGTCATGTGCCCATGGCCTCGCTGCCACGCCTCGCCCTGCTCCCGAATTAGTTATATCAAGATCTGGGATGCATGCTGCTACCAAGGTTTGAACCTGGGCAGCTGCTGGCCATGCGTGTGCATAGCTGCTGCCATAACACACTGACCACAGTGTGTGTGTGGCTCTATAGTGCAGCACGCTGCTGTTGAAGAAGTGTTGTGCCAGTTCTTTACCCCCACCCCCCCTGCCGGCGAGCGGCGAGCAGCGGCCAGCAGAGCAGCAACAGCCGGGCTGCTATTTGCCCCCCCCCCCCGTAGCTGCTGCTGCCTGCACACATGGCTATTTGCAGCGTCACGTGGCAGCTTGCTGTGGAGCTGAAGACCCTTGCAGTACAGGCCAATTTGGGTGGCTGATCAAGATCTCAGCATACCCAGCTGCTGATGATGATGATGGCCATTATTTTTTTGTACTGTTGCACCAGCAATTTGCTAGCAGTGAAGACCCCCCTGGCTAGGGGGCTGCGCGTCAGCCAACCAGGGTGGTTGATTAAGATCTCAGCCAACCCTTGATTACTTCGACATCATTTTCGCTGCAGCAGCAGGCTGCCAGCATCTTCAAGGCCAAGATTCAGTGGATGTTGCCATCATGTTGGTGATCTTGTTGCTCTTGGCCAACCAAGAGCTTGGTATCACCACTCCCCACTAACCTACTCCCCCACCCCCCTCTCTCTCTCCTCCCCCCTCTACCATCTAATCACTTTTTCTAACTCTACCACTCCTCTCCTTCTACCTCCCTCTTCACTCATCTTCCACCATCCTTTCTCTCCTTCCCTCCCCACTCACCATCTTCTACTAATCTTTGCTACTCCTCTCCACCTATCCTATCCCTTTTTCTCCCATTCTCTCACCCTCCTCTCCCCCAACTACAAAACCATCCTCCCCCCACCTTCCACTTCCATCTTTTTCTCTTTCTCACCTATTTCTCTCTTCCCTCTTCACTTTTTCATCCCCTTTCCTCCCCCAACTTTTTTTTTGTTTTTGTTTTTCTTATTTTTGTTTTTCTTTTGATTTCAATTTCTTATTTCTTCAAAATCCGAATTATTTTCTTCTCTCTACTTCCTTTCTCATTTTCTGATTTATTTCTTTATTTTTATTTATTCTGAAATTTTGAATTTTTTTGCAGCATCTCTAGATCTGGTAGGACTTAGTTACTTCCGCTCTCGACACATATTTTTACCATAGGGGGGTAACGAAGTGCTTCCGAAATTTTATTTTTTCTCCCCACTCTCTACATCTAACTTAGTCATATCCTTGTCGACACACTTCGACGCCATGGGGATGATAAAACGCTGCCGAAAGTTTTGAAAAATTCAACACTTAGTCTCTCTTCGCTCTCCACCTCCTCATTTATTTATTTATTTACTTATTTATTTACTTATTATTTTATTATTTATTTTTTAAAATTTATAATCTGCAGCATTTTGAACCGTTGTGTGTTTATCTTGGTCTCTCCTTCCTCTTGGCATATTCTTGACCCCATGGGGGGTAAGGAAATGCTGCCGAAAATTTCAAAAAATAAATAATATTTTCTCTCTTCACATTTTATTTATTTAATTATTTAATTATTTTTATTATTTATTTTCTTTTATTTTTCTCTAGAAATTTCATTGTTTATTTATTTTTCTCTCCCCCTCCCCTCCATGGGTGCTATTTTCTTTTCTTGATTAGGTCACCGATAGCCTACCCTAACCACTCAAACTCCAATTAGGGTTTTCTTAGGTTTTTTTTAGTGTTTAGGGTTTCCTAACCCCCCTACTCTCCCATCACCCCTTCTCCCTACTTCCCCTTCTCATTCGGGCACCCTGGACCCGAACCACCCTTCCCCCTTTGACGGCGCTCGCGCTCGACTCACTAACGCCGCCTATCGCTTTCTACCGCTGACCCCCCCCTACGCCCTCCGCTCACGCGGACCTCCTCCGACCCTCTCCAGTCCGGCCCATCACCTCCCCATGGCTGACGATGTATCACAAGTCGATGACCTCGGTATCGGGCTCCACACCCGTACCGGCGGACCAGGGCCATCAGTCCCAGGGGGATATGCACACCCTCATCACCTCCCTCCTCGCGCCCATCCAGGCGCAACTCGCGACCCTCGGGCCCTTACAGACACAGGTGGTGACCCTTGCCGCTGGCATGCGGCAACTCCAGGACGTTGTCTGTCCTTCCTCTCCTATCTCTCTTCTCCTGGCTCCCAGTCCAGGTCCCCAGTCCTCCGACGTGGTGACCACGATGGAGCTTCCTCCTCCGCTGCCCCCGACCAGGCCATCCTGGTGACCGCCACGCCCCTAGCGCGATGGCCACCACGAGCTAGACGTTTCCTCACTCTACGGCCGCACCCGCCCAGATTCCGGTCACTACGGCCACGAGACCACAACCTCTTGCCGCGATCTCAGTTTTTTTTTGAGTGCCCCGCTTCTCCCTCCTCTTCGCACGACCGCAACGCCACCTGGTTTTCCCCCTTATGGGATGCCCCCCCCCACTTGTGCGCCTACTTCCCCCACTCTTCCTCCTACTACTCACTCGATCTATGTCCGCCGTCTTGAGACCGAGCTTGCCTAGATCCGGGTCGACCTCGCCCTCTTACGCCGCCAACCACCCCTACCATCACAGGTGATCGAATCTTCAGGTGCAACCCCTTCTTCCTTTACTCTTCCTTCCATGCAGGTTCGCTTCCCTCGCCCTGCACACCCTCCACCCCCATCCTATCTCCTTCCTACTCAATCGGTTGTTGCGACCTCTTCTACCGCAGCTCCCACGCAGCCTGCCGCTGTTTCCCCCGCCGCTCCACCATGCGGCCTGGGCATACAGTCCGTTGCGCCCCCTTCCCTAGGACCTGTGCCGACTTACTCGGCCGTAGTGCAGGCCTCTGCTCCTCGATCTCCTCGCCGCTAAAACAGTGGCGAAGCACTCGTCCGCTTGACGAACGTTGCCTTGTATGACGGTACCGGGATACACGTGTCTCGGTGGCCGCAGTCTGCCACCCCCACGCTCCAGCTCATGGGCGTCCCACGTAACCAATGGGTGGCTGACCTCTCCATGCGCCTGAGTGGTGGTCATTTCGATGCCTGGGAGGATTTCTACACCCACTCCTTTCGTGAGGGTCGGACCCCGACCTTCATGGATTTTCAGGTGTTCCTCGAGGATCGCTTCGGAGCCTCGCATAACGTGACTGACGCCTTCGAGCGTGTCGTCAGTACACGCTGGTCCGACTCTGGTGGTGGGGCCGGCCTGGATTGCCATATCCAGGTCTTTCAGGACGCCCGCCTCATATGTAATGTGGCGTTCCTCCTTGAGGCTGCCCTTATTGATCGCTTTTCCCCTTGAGTACCGCTCTGAGTTATGGCGGTATGACTTCACATCGGCCCCGCAGGCCTAGGAGGCCACCAGGGCCCATGAGTGGATGTGGACCCGTCTACATCCCGCTTCCTCCTCCCAGCCTCAGCGTACTGGTATGCACCCTCCTTCTCTCACGACACTTTCCAGTGTCATTCCCTTTTCCACGGTCGCCCCCGCCGTTCCGTGCAGCAGGGCCTCCACTTCTCGTGCCGCTTCAGCGTGCTCAAGTATGGTGAGCAGGACACTGTTGCCCCGCTGTCGCCTGAGGGTGACCATAGCGACGACCTCGACCTTTGCGAGGCCGGCCACTACCACCTGGAGGACTCTACCCTCCCTATAGCCGAGCGCCTCCAGCTTGCCCTCTCCACCCTCTCCCGGGCACGCAACCACTCTGGTCACGCTGGCTCGTCCCCCCCTAAGGTCCCTCACCAGGACCTCCCTTAGGGCTTTGTCCCTCCTCGCGGTGTGCTTTCCTCTGAGGAGCACATGACCATTTTGGGCCGGTGTGGGTGTTTGCGCTGCCACCAGGACGGTCATACCTCCTCCCAGTCCCCTTACACCGCCACCCTCGACCGTCACTACGCTGAGCTTTCTTGTCAGTGTCGCGCTCAGTCCCCCCCGACGCCTTGCATCCCCGCGGCGCCTCCTAGCCACGGTGCAGTGTACACCTGCGCCCTCCTCAGTATTCGGCTTCCCAACATCGTCGCGGTTTTCCCCTATCGCTACTGGAGTTGAGGTATCGCAGGACCCGACAAAGTGGACTCAGGTCACTCAGCCCTCTGTTGCAGTACCGTCTGCGCCTCCGCATACCACCGGCTCCCCTCTTACCTCTCAGTGACTACCGACTCGTCGAGCCATTCGCTCAGCCTGTTGCAGCGAGCAACTTGCGACTTGCGAGAACGTTGTGTCCTCCCTTTTGGACTTAAGCATGCTCCAGGCTCGTCAGGAGCGACTCACCCTCCATGTCGCTGCACTACGTCACCTTCTTGTCATCCTCTCTGACCCGGATCGCACCCTATTCCAGTACGACTCGGGACCTCCACGAGGGTGTACTTAGCGCTGTGGGATTCTGGTTCTCAGGGCGACTTCATTCACCCACATGTAGTGAAGGAAACACGCTTACCCATAACAGGGTCTCCGACTCCCATCTCTGTCACCCTCGGAGATGACAAGACTCAACGCTTCTTTGATCAGACGGTCACCAACCTCCCTTTCTTCCTCACTCTGGAGCTGACTGATCGTGCCTTGACATCTCGTCGCCACCGCTCCTCTGCACATTTCGACGTGATGGAGGCGGGGTACTACTTCATTCTCGGTACTAAGTGGTCTCGTAGGTTTCGTAGCACCGAGGCCGATTGAGCGACCAACACTCTCGTTCTCAGAACGAAGTGAGGACATACGTATCGCCTACCTTTTATAGGTACCACTGCGACACCACGCCTCGATCCTCCTCCCCCGGAGCCTTCCGTGCCCACACCATCTCCCTCTATCACCGTTATCTCGCTTCGGCAGTTTGCCCACTTCATCCGATAGGACGACGTCACTTTTTTTACGGTGAACGTTACGGATCTCTTGCACTATGATCCACCCTGCCCAGACGCCGAGCTCATCTCTCTGGAGCCAGATCCTCCTTCTATCTACATGGCTTCTATCTCTACTTCCTTTCCTCTGTCGTCCGTTGAGTCCGCCTCGTCGTCACGCGCTGACGCTAACGCTGAGGAACTCGCACGCTATATGGTCGACCTGGAGCCCGCGGTTCGTGACCTCATTCAAGAGTACCAGGACCTTTTCCCATCATCGTTCTCGTATGCCAGCATCCCACCGGTGCGCGATGTCAAGCACTCCATCCAACTTGTGCCTGACTATCGTGTTCACCACCAGGCACCCTACAGACTCACGATCCCCGAGATCACTAAACTCAAGCGTCAGCTTGAGGAGCTCCAGAGACTGGGTTTCATTAAACCCAGCAACTCCCCCTAGGGTGCACCCGTCCTCTTTGGTCGCAAAGCGGATGCAACTATCCGTCTCTGCATCGATTATCGCGGCCTTAACTGCTACACGGTTAAGAACAGCTACCCTATGCCTCGTGCTGACGAGCTGCTCGACCGCCTAGCCGACCACCGCTTCTTTACAAAGATTGATCTTCGTAGTGGTTACCATCATATCCGTGTCGCTACAGCGGACCAACCGAAGACAGCGTTCGATCGGGCTTGGGCCACTATGAGTTTACGGTGATGCCCTTTGGCCTCACCAACGCACCCGCTACCTTCTAGAGGGCGATGAATGACATCTTCAGGGACATCCTGGAGCAATACGTTCTCATCTACCTCGACGATATCCTGATCTACAGTTGTACCCTTGAGGAGCATCTCATACACCTCCGCGACGTCCTTGATCGATTGCGCAGACATGGCTTCTACACCAAGCCGAGCAAGTGCTGCTTTGCCCAGTATAAAGTGGATTTCTTAGGACACTACATGTCTGACCACGGTCTCCACATGGACGACGTGAAGATCACTGCTATTGTGGAGTGGCCCGACCCCACATCTGCGAAGCAGCTTCGCAGCTTCCTAGGCCTCATTAGCTACTATAGTAATTTCATCCAGGGATGCGTTAGGTATTCCGACATCCTTACATCCACCCTCCTCCGGAAGAACCCGCCATGGGCTTGGACACCCCTCCACGAGGACGCCTTCCGCGCCCTCAAGAAGGCGGTGACATGTGCACCGGTTCTTCACCTACCCGGTTTTGATCGCTCTTTTATCCTTACCACCGATGCGTTATACTTTGCTGTAGGAGCATTGTTTTCCCATATTTTTCCCTCCTCTCCTGATTCCTCTCATCCTCGCATCCCTCACTTCCCACTCACTACCCCTACCACTGCTTCCCGCCTGACGCCTACTCGTCCAACTACTTACGAGCCTTCTCTTGACTATTCTCCTACCATCGTCGAGGACGATACTTTCGAGCGTCGCTCAGGTGATTGTTTGATAGCCTTCTACTTCCACCAGCTCCTGCTCGCCGAGATAAATTACACTTCTGATGAATGTGAGGTTCTCGCAGTAGTTTATGCCATTCGGCACAAGCATCACTATCTGCACGGGGCATCATTTACGGTACGCACGGACAACTCTGCTGTCTAGACTTTTCTGACAAAGTCGAAGCTCACTCATCGACAGGCTCGTTGGTGGCGCGACCTATCCGAGTTTAGTTTCACAACTGAGCACATAAAGGGTGCGACCAATCGGGTCGTAAATGCCTTATCCCGACGCCCTGACCATAATGTGGAGTAGATCCATCTCGCTGCCATCTCGGTCACCACCGTCCAGCACTCAGTGATCGATGAGCTTCGCACTAAGTACCGCCACTGTCCGACTATCGCGACATCCATGCGACCCTTCGGAGTGGCAAGACTGTTTTGAACTACTCTCTCAGGGACAACGATGTTGTGTACTGGCACGGTTCACATGGCACCAAAGAGCTCCGTATTGGTGTTCCCTCCACTGGACAACTACATGTCCGGGCAGTAGTAGAGTTCCATGACCAGGCAACCGCCGGTCATATGGGCTTCCACAAGACGTTGGCTCGTGTGAGCCGCCTATACGTCTGGCTGAAGCGCAAGGACTTTGTGAAGGACTACGTCGCAGTGTCTCACCTGTCAGGAGGTGAACAGTGCGAATCATCCACCTTATGATTTGCTCCAGCCTCTTCCTATCCCTGAGGGTGGTTGGCAGTCCATCTCGATGGACTTTATCGGTCCTCTTTGTCCTCCGACCCCCCGAGGTCATGATGCTATCCTGGTCGTCTTCGACCGCTTCACGAAGCGAGCACGGTTTGTTCCGTGCCGCTATGCCATCAATGCACGTGAGGTCGCCGACATCGTGCTTGACCGAGTCGTGCGTGGCCACGACTTACCTCTGAGCATCATATTTGACCATGACTTACGCTTTACCAGTCGATTCTGGCGACGGCTCCACGAGGTGTACGGTACCCAACTCCGCTTCTCCTTGTCTTACCATCCCTAGACTGATGGTCAGACCGAGGTTACGAATAGGACTCTCGGAGATATTCTTTGAAAGATTGTTCGGAACGACCAGCAGTGTGATCTTCATCTTGCCCACGTGGAGATGGTCTGCAACCACGCCGTCTTGCCAGCCACGGGGATGTCGCCTTACTATTGCGACCTCGGCTATCACCCACGTGTTCCCGCGGACTTCCTTCGACCGTCACAGATGCACCCCGACACGAGTTGTCCGCTTCTCCTCGTCTTACCATCCCCAGACTGATGGTCAGACCGAGGTTACGAATAGGACTCTCGGAGATATTCTCTGAAAGATTGTTCGGAACGACCAGCAGTGTGATCTTCATCTTGCCCACGTGGAGATGGTCTGCAACCGTGCCGTCTCGCCAGCCACGGGGATGTCGCCTTACTTGCGACCTTAGCTATCACCCACATGTTCCCGCGGACTTCCTTCGACCGTCACAGATGCACCCCGACACGAGTTGTCCCGCGCTGAATGATTGGGTTGCATACATGACGTCGATCATGAAGACCGTGCATCAGCACATAGCTGCTTCCCAGACTCGCATGGCCACACATGCGAACCGATCGAGGATGAATCATCCATTCAAAGTCGGTGATGATGTGCTTCTCGACGCCCGCCACTTACAGCTCGAAGCGGACACGCTTCGCAAGTTTCGGCATCGTTTTTTTTTGCCCATGCCACATTCTACAGGTCGTCGGCTTGGATACGACTTCTAGCCTGATCAGCTTCCGTATGAAGCTGCCCGACTACCTACGCCAGGCTCGTGTGCACGATGTCTACCACGTCTCGTTACTGCTTCCCTACCGCAGACCGTATACGAGCGCCCTCCACCCATCATGGTGGACGGCCACGAGGAGTTCCTCGTTTCAGACATCATTGGTCGTCGAGTCAACGACGACAACCCTCCTCATGTTGAGTATCTCGTACGTTAGAAGGGTTACCCTGATGAGGAGGCTACTTGGGAGCCCCCCGAGCACTTGCAGCACGCTCGCATGTTGGTGCGTGCCTATTATCGTGCTCGGCGTGCTGGGTTGACTGCTCCTCCTCAGCCCACGGACTCTCTTCCTTCTCCCTTGGTTGAGGAGACCACTGAAGTTGAGCCTGCTCCATCTGAGGCAGACCTTCAGCAGCAGTCGGATGCTTCTGAGCGTCGACAACGCACTCGTCGTCATCCTGGTCCATACGACGATTGACTCTGACTTATCCTCCCACGTCTTTGACTTCTCAGTACTCTATCCACTCCAGTTTTGCTACTTTAGCTCATCGACGTTGCTGCTATTCCTTGACGGCATTCCAGACTTCTCATCATGGACGTCATCGGCAACTTCACGACCTTCGTCACGATCAACTCTGCCTACTTCAGACGTCGTCACTTTCTTACCACCTTACCCTGTACAGTACCCTGGTTGTGTTGCCTGATGGTCTCCCTTAGCCGGGTTCCTCTGAGTTGGGCTCTCCCTTGGTATACGCATAGGCATCGGGACCGTAGCATTGCCCTGGCTTCCCAGTTTACGGATCCAGCTCCGACCTCCCCCACCTTAGGAGTCATTTGCATGATTCCCTTACCCATCACTTTTTTTTTACCCTCTGTCGGCCCTCATGCCCTAGTTAGGCAGCCTTGCATGCTTCATTTAGGTGCGCTCAGTATACCAGGCTCCCTTATTCCCTTGCATGGTCGACCCTCCATAGCAGTCACCCCTTTAGTCGAGCATTACCCGCCCTGATGGTTTATCTGTTAGGGTCATTGGTTCGGTTCGCTCCGAGTCCCCTACCCTCATTGAGCACATGTGTCCCCTTGTCATTACGTGTGGATGTCCTTAGGAGTTTATCGACCCCTAGGCTGCATTCGCCGCCCTCAGAGACCATCCCACCCAGTGGTTTGCGACACACTCCTCCTGTGACATGTGGTTGTCTTGTTGTTCCTTTGTTGCTATCAGACCGAGGCTACTGCCTCTAACATTTCTAGGATTTAGTTGTTTCTGCTTTTGTTGTTCTAAGGACTTATACACTAGTCAGTTGTTTCCAAACTGAGGCTACTGCCTCCAACATTCTAGGAATTAGTTGTCAATCACTTTCTGCTTTCCTATGACATGTATACTAGTTAGTTGCTTCTGCTTTCACTTAGGCTGTTAGCTGTGACATTGTTGTTTTTGTGACATTTTCTATCATAGGTTGCATCACATGGACTCAGCATGGAGCTTGCTTCGCATCCTAGACTATTCGTTTTTTTTTTTTTTCCCTTGGTAGAGTTCCGCTTCTTGGCGGAAGTGTGTTTGTATCTAGGCGATCCATCACAGGCCGAGGATCGTGTAGCGGACCTCTTGTTGGTCTGTGAGACCAGCCCCTTGGCCTGTTCTTACAAGCCTGTGTTGTATTCAGGGTAGTCCAGTCCAAACCGGTACCTTTGTTGGTACTAGTCGGTACCTCTGTCGGTACCAGCCGGTACCTCTGTCGGTACCAGTCAGTCCAGTCCTGTCCAGTCAGTCTGCTGGGGTATACCCCAGCCAGAGTCTGTATTTTGGTCATTCTACATTTGCACAATTTGGAGTACGTGCATTGGAGTCTGCGTGGGAGCTGCGTTGTGCCATCTTGCTCCACCCTCATCCTCCATGTCCGTCTCTATCCCAGGCGGAGCACCTCACCCGGTGGGTCCACCACAAGTCGGATCCCACACGAAAAAGAAATTGAAAAAGAAACGAAAAAGCTGGAAGCGGGCCGTTCGGGACAGAGAAGAAAATGGGGACTCCACAGCCCCGGCATTGGTGGAACTTTGCCAACGGTTGCACCTGGTTTCGTTGGGCGGGTCTCCACGCGGACAAAAAAATGGACATTACAGCGGACTGTCCGTTGGGCCGGCGCGGCGCCAGGCATGTCCAGCACACCCTGCTGTGTGGCCATGTTTACCACACAGGGACGACGAAGGAACCAGGTCCAGCGCACATACCACACAAGAACAAAAAAAAAACATATAAACCCGCCCTCTTTATCGGAACAGGGTACAGATCGAGCGCTCTTGTGCTTTCCTCCAAATTTCTTCGGTGCTAGTCACTCCCTACCTGCCACCTCGTTGAACGTTTCCACTCAACCAAAAATATTGAAGCAACCCCTATGCACTCGGAAACATGTGGGATCCTTACTTTTTACCAAAGAGACCCTTACTTTTTACTCGGCCGAAAATGTCAAAGAGACCCTTACTTTTTACTTACTGGATGTAGTGGGGTCGGATCCCATACTACATACGGTAAGTGAGAAGTAGCCTTTGCGCGGATCCACATGTTTCCACGTGCATAGGGGTCGCTTCGATATTTTTGGCCGAGTGGAAACGTTCAACGACGTGGCAGGTAGGGAGTGACTGGCGCCGAAGAAATTTGGAGGAAAGCACAATAGTGCTCGGCCCGTACCCTGTTCCGATAAAGAGGGTGGGTTTTTATGTTTTTTATTTTTTTATTTTTTCCTTGTCCATGTGGTGGACCTCTCATGCTGGACATGTGTGGCGCTGCGCCGGCCCAACGGACAGTCCACTGTAATGTCCATTTTTTTGTCATCGCGGAGACCCGCCCGAAGAAACCAGGCACAACCGTCGGCGAAGCTCCACCAACGCCGGCGCTGCGGAGTCCCAATTTTCTTTTACAGCCCGAACGGCCCACCTCCAGCTTTTTCGTTTCTTTAAATTCTTTTTCAATTTCTTTTTCGGGAAGTAGCGTGGGATCCGAGCCTTACTCTTTTCCATCCGGCGGGCCACCTATTGTTTTTGCTTGCTTTTTTTCCCAGCTTTTTTTCCGTCTTTGTCGTTGTGCCTGTAGTTTTATCCTCGCGCACACGTGCGGATGACCTCGGAAGAGACAAGCAGTCCGTTTGCTCCTTTTCCTTGGGGCCACCGGCTTTGTCCGCTGCTGCGCCCCCGCCGCACCACCAGGTCTTCCCCGATGCCCATGTTAACTGTCTCGCATTTGTTTTTTAAGCGGGGAAAGGTACTGCCACACAGGGGCTGGTTTATGCGCCCGCCACTCCCACTCTGCTGGGTGGAGATGGGAGTGCACGTATTGGGGTGACCATTCATGCGCAAACCAGCCGTCTCCTTCATTGCCCAACCATCTCACCCTGACTGGGCTCATTTTCTGTCATACGCAATCATACTTGCCGTTTCTGTTGAGCCTAGCCCATCTGCCGCCCCACTAGTCTGGGTCATATCCTTCCAAAGTGGCATCCCCATGACTGCTGTGCGTTACCTTGAGGATTGCCAGTTGAAGTCGGTCCAGTTTCTCTGCGTCTTTTCTTTTATATCATTCAATGTGTGTGCACAGCTGCTGCTGCTGGTGCTGCTGGATGGTCCTCCATGTGCCAATGCCCTGGGTAGCACAAGTTCCAATCGTATATATTGAATTTCCTCTTTTCACCCAAGTTAACCATGTTGACTTCTTTTTGAGAGAGAATGGGCGGCCAGATTCGTGTATAATTTCCAGGTGGCCAAAGATTGGTTGTCTTCGCACATTGTCCCATCTATCCTGGACATTTTGGGCCCATTTCTCTCCACGGGTGAAATTCAATGAGATCGACCTATAAAGGGTCTCGTTTCAGGTCCCATTTGACCTGGTCCAGGATGGAGTCGTCGACCCTAGACCTGGGGGAGCCTGGAACAGTCCATTCAGGATAAGTTTGTAAGCCACTCTTATGGGTGTCCTAGTTTGTTTGGGTGAGACGAGGGTGCCAGGTTACTGAGTTGGATGTATGCTAGTGGGACACATGGGACATCACGTGCTATGAGCAGTCTGATTACAATCTTAAACCACCAGTTCACGGCCCCAGCCTTGCTGAAAAGATATTCCTCGTCCATCTGAAAAAGTCGGGGGGTCGAGCGACCATCGAGAAACTCCATTGGCGGCCTTTGTCGCTCATCCCCCTCCGAAAAGGGCCCCCGGCCGATGTATGACGTGTACTGGTGATTTAAACCACCAGTACTTGACCCAGCTATTGGCCATGGAAAAAAATAGAGTAGAAACATTTCTAGCCGGATAAATTTGGGCACTCCTGCAGTGCTCCGTACGTTTTATGAAATTGTGGCCTTGTTAATGGGCACAACTTTAGGAAGTACTGGTGGTTCAAAGGCCAACGCTTTCATCTCGTCTCCAAGGTCAAGAATGCCTAGACCCCCAACCTTCCTAGGTTACACAACCCGCTCCCATGCCACCATTTCGTTTTCTCATGGTCATTTCTCTAGAGATAGGCCGATGTTTGCCACCCCTCAGCTTTGCAAGTTGCCATTAAAGCACCAGTACAAGGGCACCTGGGCCACGGGCTTGACACCTCGAATTCTGGAAGCACGAAACGAAAATGCGACTGTCGATCCAATTTATCAACAGCAGGCCCAGCGTTTGGCGTTTCGGCCTTCCTTTCTTGTGGCGACAAGGTTCGGACTGCAAGGCTGGGGCCATGTACTAGTGGTTTAAGGGATTTGCCTAAAAACAATTGTACCACATTGTGGAAGATGGCGTTATTGGTGGCCATTGCCCTTCATATGAGCGATCTGTGAAGACCTTTCCACTTTGTGATCTATGCAGGTCGGTCTCCACTGATGCTGAGCCATGGTCTTTTGGTGGGCCTAGCACTTCAGTGAACCCTTGTAGGACCCTAATTGCCTCCTCTCTTTTGTTTCCAATTCACTGAGGGTTCTTCTGGGGGCCACCTTCCTTCTGTCCCCTCCCCCCCCCCCCCCCCCCCCCCCATTGAGCCTCATGTCTGCTGCTATAGAGTCATCGTTACTCCATTGTCCATCCCGCCGAAGCTGGCATACAGTGGCCCTGGCTGCACCATCCACCAAATGCACAAACAACAAAATTTATGGCGGTGAATCTTTCCAAGATTCCTTCTCATTTTGCACCATACAAACAACAAAATTTACAGCGGTGCATCTTTCCTTGTTCTGAGAACTTCTGACCAAAGATTCATTCTCATTTTGCACATTTGGTGAGAAGCTTTCCATGCCTCATTCAATTGAATGTCTAATCCTGGCAGAAAAATTCATCTGACTTCACATTTTGGCATCTCCTTTGATGAAAAACCGGACAGAACTCTCAACATTGTGAATGTATGTGGAATTACTGGTGCCCCCCAGGGTTCCTCCCTGACCCCTGCCCGGACACAGGAAGACGGATGGAGAATAGGGTCTTCCAGGCCTTCAGGTGAATCAGTCTGATATCGGGGGAAGTGGACCTTCAGGCATTCAAGGGAAAACCGGTCCTTCAGCAACAGTATTTTGGCGCCTGATCCAAGGCGAAGAGGTTTACGCCCTGCAGCTAAACACTCAGAGCAGACGATCTTCTGACGGAAGCTCTCACCTCCCGAAGACAACGTTCACCCTTTTGAGGACAACATATATCTCAGTCAATCTCTACCACAGCCTGCTCAGTGGCAGGTCTTTTTCTGGTTCTCTTCTATCTCTGCCAACGACCTGCTCAGTCAATCCCCTGGAGTCCAGGGTTATCAATGCTGGCAGGGACTGTAGCGGTACCCCTATGGCCCGACAGTGAGGCCAGACCAGTCTCAGGCCGTCGGCCTGACCCTGGTCCGGTACCAGGTTGCTCCGCTGCTGGACCTAGGCCGGTATATCACTCCGGCCTAGGCCCAGGGCGGGTGGTTGGTTCATTCAGTTGTTCATTCGTTCTTTCATGGAGTCGGACTGAACCTTCACTCAGCTGCTGCTTCCGTGTGTGTGTCCACCTCCTCTCTCTCTCTCTCTCTCTTTCTCTCACCATATCCCCTCGGCACGTGCGTCACATTGGTATCGGAGCGGAGTCTCGACCTCTGCTCCCTCCCTCCCTCCCCCTCTGGCTATCCTACCATCACGCACCTGGTCCTTCAGCACGACCAGATAGTGTCGTCCCCCAAGCTGGCGCCTTTCCCCTCCGCGATCCCCAAGAAGACGCTGTCGGGAGAAGTTCATTGAAACTTGTCATCTACAGGAAGGAGGAGAAGCCGTAACAAGGATCCCGTAGGTGAACCTGCGGAACGATCATTGCCACGTGCGCGGCCGACTCCCGGCCCCCGCCACGTCAGCGCATCCCTCCCCCCCCCACTCCCCAATCCTGACCCCGACCACGGCTCACCCCACCTGATCGATTCCCTCGATCCCGTCCCCCCCCACTTGCATTTCCCCCCC
>BFEA01000170.1:56523-74476 GCA_003427395.1 Chara braunii | reverse complement strand
CGCATGGGCGCGCACTCTAACTGCGGTGCCAAGCTTGGGCGCGCATGGGCGCGCACTCTAACTGCAGTCCCAAGCTTGGGCGCGCATGGGCGCGCACTCTAACTGCAACTCTAACTACAATGCCAAGCTTGGGCGCGCACGGGCGCGCACTCTAACTGCGGTACCAAGCTTGGGCGCGCATGGGCGCGCACGCTAACTGCAGTGCCAAGCTTGGACGCGTGTTCAAATACAATATCCGGTCCGGGCGCGCTCGGGCGCACACTTAAAATATAATATCCGATCTGGGCGTGAACGGGCGCACACTTAAAATATAATATTTGATCTGGGCACTCGGGGGCGCACACTTAAAAATCATATCTCAATCTTATGGTCAAAAATCAATCTTTGCTTGGGACCAATATACTACTGCTTGCTGCGCGCAAAACTTAGCCTTCTCTTAGGGCCAGACCATCAAATGAGAGTTGGTCAACACAGTATGTGCAGACTAGATACTTAGTTGAAATAGACACCAGCACTCCTGGTTCGAAATCGGTCATGTATGACTCTCAGTCGCGGTGCGCAACAGCGCACCGTTGCGAACAGCAGAAAAATGGCCCTTAGTCATTGTGCGCAACAGCGCACAGTTGCGAATAGCAAAATGGTTCTCAGTCATGGTGCACAACAGCGCACAGTTGCGAATAGCAAAATGGTTCTCAGTCACGGTGCGCAACAGCGCACAGTTGAGAATAGCACAATGGCCCTCAAGTATAGCGCGCATACTGCGCACAGTTGCAAAAAGTCAGATTTAGCCCTTAAGTGCGGCGTGCAGCCTGCGCACAGTTGCAAACTCGGATATGGCCCTCAAGCATGGTGCGAACAGCGCACAACATGGTGCGAACGACACACTGTTCAGATATGGCCCTCGGATATGGCCCTCAAGCATGGTGCCAACAGCGCACAGCATGGTGTGAACGGCGCACTGTTCAAATATGACCCTCAGATATGGCCCTCAAGCATGGTGCGAACAACGCACAGCATGGTGCGAATAGCGCACTGTTCAGATATGGCCCTCAGATATCGCCCTCAAGTGAGGTACGCACACCACTCACAGTGGCAAACTGCGAAATACTCAGACGTAGCCCTCAAGTGTGGTGCGCACATTGCGCACAGTGGCAAACTGCAAAACACTTAGATGTAGCCCTCAAGTGCGGTGCGCACACTGCGCACAGAGGCAAACTGCGAAATACTCATATGTAGCCCTCAAGTGCGGTGCGCACATTGCGCAAATTGGCAAACTGCGAAATACTCAGATGTTGTCCTCAAATGCGGTGCGCGCACTGCGCACAGTGGCAAACTCAGATATGGCCCTCAAGTGCGGCCCACAACAGCGCACAGGGGCGAATAGCACAAATGGTCCTCAGATACGGCGCGCAGCTGCGCACAGTGGCGAATAGCACAAAAGGTCCTCAGATACGGCGCGCAGTTGCGCACAGTGGCGAATAGCACGAATGGTTCTCAGACACGGTACGTAACTGCCCACAGTGACGAATACCACAATTGGTCCTCAAATACGGTGCGCAAATATGGTGCGCTCTCTGCGCACTGTTGGGGAATGCTCAGTTATGGTACTCTGGTATGGTGCGCTCTCTGCGCACTACTCAGATATGATACTCAAGTACGGTGCGTTCTCTGCGCACTGTTGAGGAATGCTCAGATATGGTACTGTTGCAGACTTGGTACTTAGATATGGTGCGCACACGGCACCCAAGATCAAAGCGCAATGTCACACTTAAATTCGAGTGTGCACAGTCGCGGTTGGACCATTATGCAGCGAATCATCTTTTGGTACAGCGAATCAAGAGACTCGAATAGCCAACCATCATACTCTGTTTAAGTGCCTATTGGCACAGCTAATCATTCAGTTTAAGTGCTCAGTGGCACAACCAATCATCAAGCCCTGTTTRAGTGCCTATTGGCACAGCCAAATTCTATGCCAAATGCTTGCTGATACAAAGTCCAAAATATGAAGTGATACACAGATCATGTAACCCTTGGCAGATTCGACCCAGACACAACGAAGTATARCACTCYAAATGTGACAGGGTTCACCRCATGACTCAGCATTAACARTCTTCGTGCTCAGAGCAGTTGAATACACAGTATCARCCCTTAAGTATGGTGAGCAAGGGYGCACAGTACCAACTGCCCTCAGGCAYAGTGCRCGTGAGTACCCAATCYCAACAGCTCTCAGGCACTGTGCTTGGGGGCACACGGTATCCTCAGCCCTTGAGCACGGCGAGCWCGAGTGCTYAGCACCGGCGGCCCTCGGGCACAGTGTATGMGGGCGGTTAACGGTAGATCAAAACCGTGCCATGAGCCAATGGGCTTGCGGGGGATTAGACAGACCTCACACATCCGAGCGAGAAGAAGGAAAGGGAAGAGAGCGAGCAGGGGAGCAGAAAGAAGATGATAGGAGAGGAGATGAGGGAGAAAGCAAGGTGGCCCTTGTGAGAACTGAGACCGCCGTACTTCCCCGAGCAACCCCCTTCCCTTTACCTCCTTCTTGTATGTCTTGGTCGTCCCTCTTCCCAGTTGCTCTAACATCGTAGCTTCAGTCCTTCTCCTTCCTCGCTGTCCCGCCAACCGTTCTGCATCCCCTCGTGTGAGAGATTCTTACTGGCTGTTCTGCCAGCATTGCTGCATTCCGCAAGTGAGCGTGCTCTCGATCTGTGTGATCTGTGTTTTTGGGTGACGTGGCCTCTCTTTTATAATGGAGAGGCCAGGTGATCGGGGCTGAGTGCTACAGTCCCATGGTCGGGGCTGTGGTCAAACTCTGGACCGGGCCTGTGCTAAAAATAGCAGCAATCCCAACCTCGGGATATGAACAGTCAGTCCCACGCTAAAAATAGCGTGGGGCTGTGCTAATTTTAGAACGAGACTGGCGCAGGCCCAGTCCCCGGTAGACGAACAGTCAGTCCCATGCTAAAAATAGCGTGGGACTGTGCTAATTTTAGAATGGGACTGGTGCAGGCCCGACTTTGGGAGACGAACAGTCAGTCCCATGCTAAAAATAACACACGCCCCTATCATAATTATTTGGGCCTAGTTGTTCATGACTTTTTAGGGCTATTCCTCTTCTGACCAATTTATGCGGCCGTGTCGGTCCGGTCCCAACCGGTCAAACTTGAATATCTCGCTAACCCTTGGTCCATTTCAGGTGCCGTTTGGACCGGACCCCACTAATTGACCCATTGCGTTCGCGTCGGTCCAGTCCAATGGAGACGATGAGGCCCCCAGAGGACCGTACCGTCGCGCCGTTTTTCCCTTGGCTTCGGCCCAGGGGAAATTTAATCGAAGCGCTAGGGTCCAGTTTGACCACATGACTGCGGACGTCCCTAGGCGCGATTTTGACGCAGCGCGGGGGTTGTCCGTGGTGAGTCTTTTTCTGCTGCTGCCCCGCACCGTCTTTCGACAACCATACCAAACCCCATTCCTGGCGTCCTCGCCAGGTTTCGGCCACTATAAAGACCTAATATCGCACTTGCTATCATCATTCACTCTTGAGCAGCGCATCATTAAGTGTGCAGCGCTGTCACGCTCTCGCTATTACCGCTGTTCTTATCGCACTAGCGCTCATCGTTGCGGAACCCTTATCGTCGCGCAACGCTTATCATCGCGCAAATAATCAGTTTTGCCATGGCGCCAAAGACGCGAGGCTCGGGCGCTGGACGTGGGAGAGGAGGTCGATAAGGGAAGGCGCCAGATCGCCTGATCGTACGAAGGGGAGAGATCCGAAGAGGAGGAGGAGGAGGTGAGATGGAGAGGAACGCGCTTGCGCCATCGCTCAGAGGACTGGCGCGAGCGCACGCCGTCGCCTAGATCTATGATGTACTATGTGTATAAATACGAGTAGCGCTACGGCTCTCCGCCTCCACGTTTTGATCCGTGCTCTCGATCATACCCTTCATCTTACCACCCTTCTTCCTCTACCCAACCATCTCCTCGCCAGCTCACCGTCCTGCCACAGCCGCCTCGCCCTGCGTCACCGCCGTTGCCACGCGCACCAGAACCATCCGTCGCCCACGAGGCTGCGCCACCCAACTATCGCTTGTGCCTCGTACTTGCGCTGTTCTTCATATGCCAACTTGAGCTAAGTGGCCTTGTATGCTATCTGATATATAGGGGCATTATATAAACTATATCCCCAATCACCAGGGTGCTTGCCCGCTAGGGCTTGAGTGCTTACTCAATAAGGCATTGACCACTGGTCCAAGCCACCATCAAAATCAAGAAGGAATTAGCCTTATCAGACTTGCGTGGTGCAGTCACCGCACGCAAGTATCATGACTGCTCATGCAGCCCAATCATACTATCAATCCCGCCCCCTTGCATCACTGAATCACCCTCAATCTCAAGTCAAACCTTTCATTAGGTTTGGCCTCATGCATCATCATGATCGACCCTCAATCTTAGACCTGACCCCAATGCTAGATCTGGTCTAGCAGTCCAAGTCTCAATCCTGGCCTGCACATCTCATCATCATCGGATCATTCCATCTCATCCATACTGCCCATCAGTACAGCATAACCCTCATCAATATCTCAACCACGGGCGGCTATGGGACCAATCATCGCATCCAGGATCATCCAGGTCATCTAGACCGAAGGCTGCCTCATAAGGGGTTAACATACCAAACCCCTTTCTCTTTGTCTGCCGGCTCTGTGCTGCTCACTGTCGGGTCATACCAAACCCCGTTGTCTTCGTCAGGTTATAGGGTACCTGCAAAACAGATGTCAAGTCATGCCTAAAAAAAAAAACGAGAAAAGGATCTCTCCTAAAGACCCTTGCCAACACCCCTTCCTCACTCACTCTCAGAGTCTTACCTTTCGGCCTTCCGAGAGTGCCCCCGCTCGCCCTCGTGGGCTCCTCCGCTGACCGAACCCAGCAAGCAGACCAAAGTCAGTCCTGATTCCCAGTCATGGCGGTCCGACCACCCTCTGAGCCCTTGCTCAGAACAGCTCACGGGGAGCCTCACACCCCTTCATGAAGCCCTTACTCCGATGAGTGCAGACCCATGGCGAGGAAGCTCTTTAGTCGACATCAGAACTTCCGTCTACTCGCTCGACTTCTTTCTAACGCCCGACTCTTGCTACTGTGCGGGGAGCCAGCCAACACCCAACCAGACACTGCTGGTGAGTCAGAGCGAGTCGACAATTAAGCTTTGCAACAGTGGGATAAGAGGCCGTAATGGCCCTGTTGCCAGCTGGGCTGTGGAAACCTGGCTTGGCTCGGTGCCAAGGGAATGCCCCCGGAGACACTGCTCCCTAGAGACACCCCGATCAGGGAGATAGTAGGAGTCCACCACCTTGATCAGCCAATTGTCAGATTTTGACTGGGAGAGGCTCAGGATGCCTCCTTCCTTTCTAGCAGGCGGGCCAGACCACCATACGATGACCTGAGGAACGGCTAGCCACCCTAGGGTCCGGAGTTATCTGCCACTATGGCTCAGACACCCCGCTAACCCAGCTAGCCTCTGGACCTTGTGAGAATCTGCTTCAGAGAATCATCTCTTGCTCAAGGGGCGCAGTCGAAAACTCTCAGCCTCTTCATGAAGAACGCAATTGTTGACTTCGCAGGGGACGCCACTGTGGATAGACTCTCGCCGGGGAACCGTTGCGAGAGCCCGACGGCTGCAGTGGGAACACTCCTTCCAACATGAGGAATGCAGAGAGCTTTAATCCGCTGTGATGCTAAGTGATCTTTGCCCGATCACATGACCGGACAAATCACTCCATTGATTATGACACATGACTGATTACCTATCCCTTTAGAGCTTGGTAGCGTCTAGCCGCGAAGACCCGTCTGGAGAGGAACCCCATCTCCGCGATGCTGAGTCCCTTGCCAAGGGAACACTTCACTAGGCTAAATGTCACCTTCTTTCAGAGATAGCTAATCAATTTGTGCCAGATGATGCTAGTCAATCCTCCTTACGCAATCGTACTAGAAGGTTGCCCCATCAACTGAGCGCTGACTTATGAGAGGAAGAAAACAGATTTTGCTTTATCTCACAACCATTCATTTCATAAATGTCATTAAGACTAAATAAAATACAATAAGAGGCAAGAACTGAAATCCCATAAACTGGTTCCCAATCCCCCAGGCATTCCCCAAGACTGACACATGACAAGCCAGATACAATGCAATGAACTGAAATTTTAAAAGTTTAACTCACAATCATACAAAACTGGGGCCAATCTGGGCCCGACAAACACATAAATCCACCAATGAGTTGAGCCATCATAGGCTACTCGTATCCAGCTCCGGCATCCGAAATCATACCATAATCATAGCAACCGACTGTCAGTTGCAGCTGGCGGCACACGGGCCACGTCCCAGCACATAATCATCATCGATAGCTGGCGGCTCACTGTCCACGTCCCAGCATAAATCATCTGAAGCTGGTGGCACACTGTCCACGTCCCAGCATAAATCATCTGAAGCTGGCGGCACACTGTCCACGTCCCAGCATAAATCATCATCCGAAGCTGGCGGCACACTGTCCACGTCCCAACGTAAATCATCATCCGAAGCTGGCGGCACACTGTCCACATCCAGCATAAATCATCATGTAGTTGGCGGCACATTGTCCACGTCCCAGCGTATAATCATCATTTGAAGCTGGCGGCACACTGTCCACGTCCCAGCGTATAATCTCTGAAGCTGGCGGCATACTGTCTTCGTCCCAGCATATAATCTTTGAAGCTGGCGACACACTGTCCACGTCCCGGTATATAATCCCTGAAGCTGGCGGCATACTGTCCACGTCCTAGCATATAATAGATCCCGCGATTGGCGGCACTCTCACCACGTCCCAACCGATGTTGAGGGCACACAGGGCACGACTCAGCATGTCCAGGCTAATGCTAGACGGCTCACGGGCCTCGCCTCATCACTCTGCCCGAACTCGGAATCAAATCTGCATCTCTAAGTATGAATTTTCGGAGCCGGAAGCCGGATACTACACCATGAGATCTCGTGCCATCCATCTCTGCTAGCTCATAGGCCTTGTCTTCCACCTCTCTGATGATCCTGAATGGTCCCATCCACCTGGCCTCTAGTCTCTTGGTCCACTGTGTCTCGAGAGATGTATCATGCAGAAGTACAATATCCCCGACCTGAAGTCGTTCCTTCCTGATGTACCTCTTGCTGTTCCATCGTGTTTGATCAGATAATCTGCTGTCTTACATCCTCTTGGTGGCCTCAATTATGGCCTCATCCACTTCCTTAATCTGCCTGATCCTCAGTTTCAGCAACTCCTCTGTGGAGTATGACTCTCTCTGCGCCTCATGGGTCCAGGTCTCAACAAGGTTCTCAATGGGAGAAGTAGCATATCTGTCATACCAGAGTGTAATGAGCGCATAACCTGTAGTCCGTTTGACAGTCAAATTGTCAGCATAGATAGCCGCCCTCAAGAAAGATGGTCAGTTCCTGGAATCACTTTGGCACCATTTTGATATAACATCCTTTAGTGTCCTGTGGCCTCTTTCCACTGGTGCATTAGCCTAAGGATGATATGGTGTCACAAATCTGATCCTGACTCCAAGTCTGAACATGAGGTTCCTGACCATCTCGTTTTTGAACTTTGATCCTCGATCAGCCACAAACTCACGTATGAAGGGGTACCTCAGATAGATTTCCTCGATCCAATCTGTCACTGTCTTTGCAGTTTTCTTACGGATGACCTTTGCTTCAACATAACCAGACATATTATCTCTCATGTTTAGTACATATTTCATTTCATCCTTACCAGGTGGCATCAAGGTGAACAGTATTGCCAGGTTCAACAAGAACAGCGGGGTATAAGGGTTCAATCAATCTCATAGATGACCTTTTCTGACAGGCTTCACATGACTTACAATATCTCATAACCATATCCCTTAGACCATCCTAGTGATATAGTCGAGATACTTTATAGTATGTAGCATCAGCACCCCTATGACCCCCTGCTAGACCCTCATGCAGTGCGGCGATCACCTCTAGTTGTCTTTCCTTACCACACACTACTCTCAGTGGCGGTAGTCTTTCCTTTGTATCCACAAAAAGGTGACCCCTACGCAACCTAAAGGTTCTCTTTGCTTTCTCATGGTAGAATTCATCCAACTGATTACTGCTCATTACTATACCGATCCTCTTATATTCCACATCATACTCATTCTTCTTAAATCTCTCCTCAACGTCCTTATCTTGGTCCTGGTCATCCGGCTCTTCCTCTATCTCATTCAGCCTTCGTTCAGCCATCTTTGAAGTCTCTGCCAGCTCATGAGCTGCAACAGCAGCTTGTTCTACCATCCCATACCATCCTTCCTCCTCATCCTCTCGAGTTAGAAGGTAATGGAGGTAAGGGTCTTACTTTTCTCCCCAGCAGTCTTCCCTGCTCGTTGCTATGGCTGAAGCTATATAACAACTAGGAGCTGGAGGTAGTCCTTCATCATCGTCTTCCATAAGGAATTCGTCAACGAAGGGTGCTTCCTCAAGAGATTCATCATCTATTGATCCCCATTTTACGCGGCTCAGCCCATCGGCTCGATTTTTTTCAGTAGGTACCTTTTCTAATACAAAATCATGCGTCCATATGTGAGCTATCCACCTACTGACTGTAGCATCTACCTGCTGATGCCTCTTAACAGCTCCGATTACCATTGTGGAATCCGTTCTTAGGATGAATCTCCGCCCCATAACATAATGTCTAAACACCCTGAGACAGTGCAGGATTGCCAGAAGCTCCTTCCTGAACTGAATATAGCCTCTCTCAACCGAATTAAGGGTGCGACTCTCAAATCTAAGTGGTCTTTCTTTACCATTCTCATCTCGCTGCACGAGCACCCCTCCTAAAGCTATTGGGCTGCCGTCGGCTTCGATGATGAAGGGCCTCTCCCTTTCATCGTCGAAGTTGGGTACTCCTAATACGACCCCGCCATCTCTTAGCTTATCTTGAAGTACCTGCGCAACCTTCTCTCTTTGGTCAGACCACTCTAAGCTAGCTTCTTGTCGCACCATTTCTCTAAGAGGCTCGGCTATCTTGGCAAACCCGGGGATGAAGATCCACCAGAAACTGCAGACCCCTAGGAAGCTCCTTACTTCCCCAACCGTTTTTAGAGGCATAGGCCAGCTCAGGAGTTTATCCACTTTCTTCAGATCGGGACTTCTTCCTTCCAAGAAGCACCTGAAACCCAAGATCGTTACCTCTCTTTGGAACAGTATTGATTTCGGCCCGCTGGCTGTTAGGTTGTATTTAGCCAACCTTTCTAGTACTTTCGCTACTCCCTGCGCATGTTCCCATACGAACCGCCTGACTCGTCTATCCACTAAAGTCTCATCCTTTTCCTTCGGTCCTTTAACTGGATTGCTATCAATGTATAGGAACGTAACCTCTGGGCATATGTCCTCCATGGCCTTCAGCATGTCTCGCTGAACGACCGCGACCCTATTTGTCCACCCTTGAGGCACCACACACATTTGTATGAGGCCTCTAGGTGTATGCATGGCGGTCATAGGTCGACTAGTAGGATCTATCGAAAACTGGTCATAGCCAGAGTACAAGTCTATTAGGGAGTAGATGCTCCCTCCGGCAAAAGACTCGACCAATAGATCCGCGTTGGGTAAGCTACCCGCATCGCAAACCGTTACCGAATTCAACTTTTGCAAGTTCTGAATCCAGCGCAGGCCACCACCTGGCTTCCAAAAGCAAAACCAGTGATTGACGTAAGCTCCATCAGCTGGTTCCGCAACGTTGGAGGCGATCTTCTGGTTTATGTACTCCATTACCTCTTTTTCTTCCTTTTGAGCGTACTTTGTGGGTCTATCATTCCAAGGTGTGTGAGGAACGGTCCAGATCTTGACCATCTTGATCATGTCAACGTCCAGTTGTCCCCTCTCCTCATCATTAAAGGAAAAGTCACCACTGTACTTCTGACATAATTCATATATGAAATCCCTCTCAGCCGGCAGAAGGAAGTCATCGGCTCCTACATTCATTATCTTGAACCTCTCTGGGGTAATTCTCTCTCCTTTCAATGCAGCCTCTCTTAATCTTTTAATTATCTTTCTTTCCTTCTCCAATGCCTCATTGTAATCCTTCTCTATCAGGACGGCCAACGAATTCTTCTTAACGCCTTTGCGCTTATACTTCCTCTTAGACCCGGTGGCTATTTTCCTAAAAAAAGACCAGTTGCAGAGAAGGTGAGCTGCATCGTGCCAGCTTTGGCTGCCCTCATAGCATCCTTGAATCCTTTCATCTCTATCTTGTCACCCAACTTCTTTTCTTTATCCAGGAGCTTGAGCATTTTCCCAATATCATTCACTCTAATCGTTGTCTTCTCATCTATTATTCCACTTTCTTTTAGTTTTGCCCGTACTTCCTCAATCAGCTTGTCAGATTCTCCATGCTTAAGAGAGTTAACATGTCGCTGATGACGAGGATGATGTCTATCACTTATCACAAAAGCCTGTTCGTGATCATTGTTAGGATCCTGGAGAGAAAGTCAGGCTGCCCCATCATGGCCAAAGAACGCACAAGCCTCCATTCTATGTAGGAAAGGGGCTCGGAGAATGCAGTCATGATCCAAGTTGGGGACCACAAAATAGAGGATCTCGACCCATAAAGTTCCAATCCGAATTGACAAATCATCAATGAAACCTTCCAAAGGCAGGAATTCAGCTGTATTGGAGAGCTGATGATTAGCCTTCCTATTTATTCCAAGCCCACATGATCTCATCGTGGCTGAGGACATAAGCACCATCTCGACCCCAGAGTCCACTAGAGCTCTGACTTTCACGTCATTTACGGAGATATTCAAATATCCGCATGACATGTTGCCAAACCTCATCTTGGTACCAGGCGGGGCTCTTTCCACATGCTGAGGGAAGAGTCTTAGACTATTGATCTCTACCTTCCGCCTTTCAACCATTTTCTTAAGTTCTTCCCTAAAATTGGGTACCAAGGCTACAACTTCTTTCCAGGATAGGGTGATCTCGGTTTCCTCAAGTAGCTTCTTTACTACTTCATCTATCGAGATCCCTTCCTCGGCCTTGGATCTCAAGACCACCCTTCTTTTCTTCCCGATAACTTCCTTTCCTTTCCCTTCCTTCACTAGGTCCTTGATCCCATCGATGAGCTGGTCTAGCTCTCTCTGAGCCTTCTCCCGTTTTTTCTCTTCGACCTCCTTTTGACTGATATGGGATACATTCAGGTTTTGACTTCCAGGATTGTCGTCTCGAGCCACTATCTCCGGAGGTAGCAAACCATCAAAGGTGATAACATTAACCCTAGCCATCTTTTTTTTATCCTTGTTGGCCTTAGTCTTTTCTAGGATTACTGTTCGCATCCCTCCCTTGACTCGGAAGTCTATCTTGTTCCAATTGGCATCACATATGTGTCCATTGACATTTTTCTTGACAATCCCTTCTTCAAGTTCCTTCTCTAGTGTTGGACATAGGGTTAGAGTATGGCCTTCCTCGTCACAATAATAATATCGGAAGGGGCCATCTCTCCTTTGCCAATCTCGACTCTTATTATCTTTCTTCCAATCCGGGTCGCGCTTCTTTTTTTGCCTCTCTTTTCTCCTTCGCCTAGCGTCATCATCATCACTACTCCCGCTTTCATTCTTACTCTCTTCCTTTTGTTTCCCCTTCTTTCTTTTTTCCTTACCTTCTTCGGCTCTGACTAGAGCTTAAGTTGCTGGGGCAGGAAGGGTTAACTTTTCGAAGCTACGAAGCTTAACAAGAAGATCAAGGATCTCCTCGACCTTCAAGTTTCTTCCCGCAGCTGCCTCAACATTTCCCTCTCTTGCACTAGTGATTGTTTTCATCTGTTCCAGATACCATTTCTGGCTTGACACCGAAGGTAGCTCACGGACTATCTCAACTACTTTATCCCATTTCAGATGGTAATGGGCAACGCGGCTTACCACACTCTTTCTTTCATCCTCTGCAAAATTTATTAGCAGGACATGACACTTATGAGCCTCATCTAGGAAGGCTACTCTCTGCGCAACCCGCTCAGAATCCTCTAGGAACTGATCGAGGGTTGCATACTTAGAACGTCGCACTTCTAGTAAATTTTGCATGGTCGTTGAGACGTCGTACTTCGCATATTCCTGCAGCATCTTTTGTCTAACCTCGACCCATGTTGTCAGCCCTTGTGTCGTCTTTGTCACCGACACCCTCATCTTTGGTTCAACATAGGTCAGTAGAGCCTTCAACTTTTGTTTGTCAGACCAACCGTGACTCGTACCAAAGACATCATAATCGTCCAAGAACTCTCTAACCTTGGTCCCATCAAAGCAGGGTATGTTCTCCGAAGGTAGCTTGGCTCTTAGAAGATCTAACCGGACATTCATAGTGTCCATCCCGGTCTTCATGGTCTCTATCCTGTTCAACATTTCTTGTAGAACAGCGGTAGTGGTCACTTCTTCGTCCCCTGCAGAGGAACTAATATGGTTCTGCCTTGCATCCGGTCCCCTGACCATCTTGCCTGGATTACTGATTAAGCTCCTATTTCTTCCTGAACCTTTTCTCTCTTATGATTGCGTTAAAAAATAGTTCCCAGTTTCTGCGGTCAGTAAAGCTTTCCGACAAAACTCGTTCAGGAAACCTGTCAAGCACAATCGGAGTTACGTTACTCACTACTCTTGCTCCTTTTCTTTCTAACTCTTTATTTTCTTGATTAACTATATCACTAACCCAGCTCCGAAAGGACTCGCGATATGTCCCTCTCTCCCTCAATGAGGGAATATAGGGTCGGATATCGTATTCGCCAGTGTCAAGGAACTTCACTACAAGGATATACGCCTTCCTAGGTGCATGCTTCTCCTCCAGGGATATGCAACGCTCTATCTTGTAGGGAAAAACTCCTCCACTGGTAAAAGGAATTAAGGCGTCTAGTGTTGTCGTGACTGCCGGACAGTAACCAGACATTGTCGAGTCCTTAGCGACCCTCATGATCCTTCTTTGTCTCCGATCCGTCTAATCCTATCCAGTGTCTGAATCGCCAATGTTGACACTACTCCACTTCCTATCTCTCGAAACGGTATTAAGGATAGGCTCCCAGTCCTCTCCATTGACGAAGCTATCTAGAATAGGAGGACTTGGAAAACCCTCGTACTCAGTAGGCTCCACACTCCAGGTAACTTTCTTACCTTTCTTCTCGAGTTCGTCTCTGTATTTACAAACGTGACTAAGTGCCCACTCGTGACATCCAGTATACCGCCGTCAAATCTTCCTAGTCACTGGAGTGTATATACGTAGGTCATATTTATTGGTCTCTAAGAAGCGAGTTACTAACACATACACTTTGTCCTCTGCCTCAGGTATGGCTAAGACAGTGTATCTCTCAATCTCATAAGGAAATGCTCCTCCTACCGTGAGGAGCTCTAAATCCAGGAGTAGGCGCGGGATGACCGAATAATTAATATCTGGTAGTTCCTTTCCTTCAGCCTTCTCCCAACTATGCTTGCTTCCTAGGAAACCAGCATATTCCTCATCCATAACAAACTCCTTTCCATTGTCAGGTGAGTAAAAATTCAGGAGAAACTTCATCTTGAACTTCGAACCGACGTACAAAGGTATCGGAAAACAGAGTCTTTGATCGCATGACTAGGTCATTCTCTCTTGCCTTACCAACCACGGCAATAGCTTCTAGAAGAGGCGCCCAGTCTTTCCTGTCAGCAAAGTTATCTGTAGTAAAAAAATTAGGGAGTCTCTCAAATTGTCTGACTCTTTTCCCCCAAGTCACTTTCTCATGCAGACTTCGAAGCAGTTCCCTTATCCTTGAGAGGTGAATGTACACTTTCCTCAAGCACTCTAAATAACATTTTTCTTCTCTTATTCCTTCCTGAGCATAAACCCTCACGTCAAGTTCGTCAGTCTCGAAAAATATGACCACTAGAACATGGAATATTAAACGCCCTTTCTTACAGACGTCGTGTCTCAATATCTCGAACGGACTGTCAGTCTCGGTTACTTTATCTAACCATCCTCTACCAATGGTCACAGTCGCAATTGACATAGAGTTTTCACATTCCAGTATCATTGCCTTGGGCTGCTTCTAGGCCCTCTCGCCAGACTGTCCGCATGACGCTGTCTAGATAGGACTCTCCTGCCGTCAGAACTCGTGCAATCCAGCAGATGCCTAATCTTAGTCTGATCCGTAATTGCTCTAAAAGCAACCGCCCGCATAAGCTCAAGGTAGTGTTCTACGATGCCAATCTCATCATGTCTACCTAGTCTAGTGTCGCATCCTCTCACGGCCCCGATGACAGTCGCTCGTTGCTCATCCAAATAGACCTCGAAGCAGAAGCTCTCTCTGTCATCATGAATGTACACATCTCTTGGCATGACTCACCGCACTCGGTCCCTAAGTACCGCGTTGAGGATTGGTCCCCAGTCCTTCCCGTCGCAGAAGCTAGCAGGCACAGGCGGACTTGAGAATCTCTCAAACTCTCTAGGCAGGACACTCCAAGTCACTTTTTTCCCTCGTTGTCTCAGCAATAGTCTTTCATCCAGGACATACTCAGCAGCAGCTATCCAACATGCCTCGTAATCGATCCCTCTCCTTATCTCAGCAGATACGTATGGCCTCACATCATAGTTATTCATATCAAGAAACCGAGCTACAAAGACGTACAAGATCATTGAGTCGTGCTCACAAGTCACACACCTCTCAATGACGTACGGGAAGGCACCCCCATTCGTGATCCTAGTCAGTGCCTCTATCGCTTTCGTTATTGCTGACATCGATTACTTACCAAGTTTGCCTCCTTAGTGTTGCATTGATGATTGGCTGTCAGTTCCTACCATCACAGAATCCTTTAGGTACTGGCGGGGTAGGAATCCTCTCATAAATCCTAGGCAGCAAGCTTCAACTCGCTTCTATCCCTTGTTGTCTCAATTGATACCTCTCGACTTTGACACACTCCACTATGACATCCCAGTTGGTAAAGAAACTCGGATCCCGATCAGTCCCTTCTAGGATGTAGGGTCGAATATCATAATCATCAGTGTCAAGGAATCTAGAGACAAGCACATGCACAATCGTCGTACTTTTTACACAAGTAATGCATTTGACAAACATACAAGGGAAAACACCACCACAAGTGATACGAGTTAGGGCTTCTAGGACATTATACTCTTCAGTCATCATCTGGTTTCTGACTTATGGACTTCTCAAGTGAAGGATCCAGAAAACAAATTCCAAACCCTTGTTTGCAGGTTTGAATCACTTCAGACAGACTTCTGCAAAAGACCCCTCCTCTCGGGGCTCCTCTAGCCGAAAGTCTTTCTGACCTGAGCCAGACTTTGTATGAAATATGCTAGACTACTGCCTAGTCACAGAATATTGTGACCAAGGTCCGCTCCCAAGAACTCAAGATTTTTGAGTCCCCGGCAACGGCGCCATTTTTGTCGCGCCCCCACTGCTTCAAGGGTCCGGTTATATATCCTTTCCCGGACCAGGCTCAGTGGGTTGGAGGACTGGCAGGCTGTTACGTAGTATTTTGATAGGTATAAAAATAGAGGTTTATTCAGAGGCAGTCACACTTAGTCATACAGCCGAGTAGTCAGGGTTATCCCTCCTGCCAGCGGTGACACGGTTTAGAGTAAGGCGTTCGGGCTTATCGCCTGCACCTGACCCCGTATAAAGGATAGACCCAAAGTCACCGGAGTCCCTATCATTCAAGATTCCTTCGAGCTGTCTTGAGTGTAACCTGTATAAAATAAGGAGGAAAATAACAAACATGCATCATAGAGCAATTGACACTGACAAAATGCGATAACCAGAAACTTGACTCTGCAAGAGTATGACCAGAGATACGAGACTGAAGAGTAGGATACAGAGTATGCAGGGAGCAGCCATCGGAGGGCTGCAGTCACTAATAAATAATAATGTCGTAATACATCATAGTGACTGAAAAGAGAGAACCTCAATCAATGATAATAAGCGGTACCACCTCGTGAGTAAGTGCTGCCGTCTGGGACTCCATATCAGGCGCCTCGTCATTGAGAACCCGCGTGGCTATAGACTCGGGAACCACATAGCTGATATCGAGAGGCGCAACTGGATCAATCTTGCAGATATAGGCCATGCATCTCGCCATCTCCTCGTCTGCGACACTCCTGAGATAAAGCTCCTCTGCAAGAGTGATGTCGCTTGTAGCTCCGATCAATATCTCAATCCGTCCTCTCCCACCAGAGTAGATGTAGGATACCTCGAGGAAACGATCTCCATAAAGAAGCTTCCGAAAAGCCTGCATAGCAAAGTCCGTCCCAACTAGATCACTCTAGCCATCTCCGAGATATGGGACCGGTCCCTCCCCTCTTGGGGGACCGATAACTTTCTCGGACCTAGGGTCGTCTGACATGTAGGAGTCAATCACCCTCAAGTAGATACCGTGCAAGAAGATAAGCAATCCTCCTCAATATCGCTCTCCGTCGTCGCCGCTAACCGGTCTTCAGCGCTACTGTCACTGTCCAAAAACTCAGCCTCTGTGAGTGTCCCAGTCGAAATAGTCACCAAGATCAACGTCACTCACAGAGCAGGGCTCCAAGTCCGACTCATCTGTCTCTGATCTCTGTACGCATGTGGTGATTGGGACCCCGGATCTGGCTATCTCTCTCCGGATCCGATCGTTGCGGGACTCACTAAGGGGCTTGGGGTTGCATCCATCAAAATCGAAGAGCACACCCCCAGGTGTTGAAGGTACGCGAGGGAACACCACGTGTAGCCAGTTGTCCCTCCAATAGCTCTCCCTACGAAATATGTAATCCGCAATCCTGTCGTATGTGGTGCCCTTCACTCCCGTCTCTGCCCCCTTCACCGAGTAGGTGATCACGAGCGTGTGTCTTGAGGTCRAGGACTCATTAGCCCTGATAGTGAAACTTTGATGTCCCACATGCCTGTAGCAGAACCTCTCAATCAATCTACCCCACGTAGGGGCAGTCTCACGATGACGGGCCAGCTTGGATAGAAGGTGCACTCTCACTAATGCAAATACTCCCTCCAAGACCTGGCCAGATAGCGATCAGCAACTCAATGTGGAGGCCTGTCTGAATGGCCTGACTGAACTGCAACTCGATATAGGGTCCGCCTGAATGGTCCCGGCTGAACAGCAACTCAATATAAAGCCCGCCTGAATGGGCCCGACTTAACAACAGCTATCTCAGAAGAAAGGGTCCGCCTGAAGGGGCCTGGCTGAAAACTGCAACAATCTCGAGAGGTGGGCCCGCCTGAAGGGGTCCGACTGAACAACAATAATCTCAAGTAAGCCCGCCTGAAGGGCCCGGCTATACAGCAACAATCTCAAGTAGGCCCGCCTGAAGGGCCCAGCTGAACAGCAACTGATCAGTAGAACATCTCATGCACAGGAACCAGTCACAAATGCTGAATGTACTGGGGCTAGACTGAGCCAGGTCATCTGTGCAAGGACTGAACTGCCAATGCTCCCCGTGCGAGGGAAAATATCATGTGCATGACGTGTTGCTGATCAACAAAGATAAATCAACGGGAGTGTGATGGCAAATCTTCCCAGCCAGCAATCCTATGCTCCGTCGTACATGGGCTCGCACTCAAACGACAATATCCAACCTGGGCGCATACATATCCAGCGCAAGTGCACATGGACGCGCGCTCAAATAACTATATCCAGCCTGGGCGCACACGGGCGCGCACTCTAATAGCAATATCCTGCTTGGGCGCACACGGGCGCGCACTGTAACTGCAATACCAAGTTTGGGCGCGCACTCTAACTGCAATGCCAAGCTTGGGCGCGCATGGGCGCGCACTCTAACTGCAACGCCAAGCTTGGGCGCGCATGGGCACGCACTCCAACTGCGGTGCCAAGCTTGGGCGCGCATGGGCGCGCACTCTAACCGCAGTGCCAAGCTTGGGCGCGCATGGGCGCGCACTCTAACTGCAATGTCA
>BFEA01000170.1:33554-55533 GCA_003427395.1 Chara braunii | reverse complement strand
GCCCTCAAGCATGGTGCGAACAGCGCACAGCATGGTGCGAACGGCGCACTGTTCAGATATGGCCCTCAGATATGGCCCTCAAGCATGGTGCGAACGGCGCACTGTTCAGATATGGCCCTAAGATATGGCCCTCAAGTGCGGTACGCACACCACGCACAGTGGCAAACTGCGAAATACTCAGACGGAGCCCTCAAGTGCGATGCGCACATTGCGCACAGTGGCAAACTGCGAAACACTTAGATGTTGCCCTCAAGTGCGGTGCGCACACTGCGCACAGAGGCAAACTGCGAAATACTCAGATGTAGCCCTCAAGTGCGATGCACACATTGCGCACAGTGGCAAACTGCGAAATACTCAGATGTTGTCCTCAAATGCGGTGTGCGCACTGCGCACAGTGGCAAACTCAGATATGGCCCTCAAGTGCGGCCCACAACAGCGCACAGGGGCGAATAGCACAAATGGTCCTCAGATACGGCGCGCAGCTGCGCACAGTGGCAAATAGCACAAAAGGTCCTCAGATACGGCGCGCAGCTGCGCAAAGTGGCGAATAGCACGAATGGTCCTCAGACACGGTGCGTAACTGCGCACAGTGACGAATACCACAAATGGTCCTCAAATACGGTGCGCAAGTATGGTGCGCTCTCTGCGCACAGTTGGGGAACATTCAGTTATGGTACTCTGGTATGGTGTGCTCTCTGCGCACTACTTAGATATGATACTCAAGTACGGTGCGTTCTCTGCGCACTGTTGAGGAATGCTCAGATATGGTACTGTTGCAGACTTGGTACTTAGACATGGTGCGCACACGGCACCCAAGATCAAAGCGCAATGTCACACTTAAATTCGAGTGTGCACAGTCGCGGCTGGACCATTATGCAGCGAATCATCTTTTGGTACAGCGAATCAAGAGACTCGAATAGCCAACCATCATACTCTGTTTAAGTGCCTATTGGCACAGCTAATCATTCAGTTTAAGTGCTCAKTGGCACAACCAATCATCAAGCCCTGTTTRAGTGCCTATTGGCACAGCCAAATTCTATGCCAAATGCTTGCTGATACAAAGTCCAAAATATGAAGTGATACACAGATCATGTAACCCTTGGCAGATTCGACCCAGACACAACGAAGTATARCACTCYAAATGTGACAGGGTTCACCRCATGACTCAGCATTAACARTCTTCGTGCTCAGAGCAGTTGAATACACAGTATCARCCCTTAAGTATGGTGAGCAAGGGYGCACAGTACCAACTGCCCTCAGGCAYAGTGCRCGTGAGTACCCAATCYCAACAGCTCTCAGGCACTGTGCTTGGGGGCACACGGTATCCTCAGCCCTTGAGCACGGCGAGCWCGAGTGCTYAGCACCGGCGGCCCTCGGGCACAGTGTATGMGGGCGGTTAACGGTAGATCAAAACCGTGCCATGAGCCAATGGGCTTGCGGGGGATTAGACAGACCTCACACATCCGAGCGAGAAGAAGGAAAGGGAAGAGAGCGAGCAGGGGAGCAGAAAGAAGATGATAGGAGAGGAGGTGAGGGAGAAAGCAAGGTGGCCCTTGTGAAAACTGAGACCGCCGTACTTCCCCGAGCAACCCCCTTCCCTTTACCTCCTTCTTGCATGTCTTGGTCGTCCCTCTTCCCACTTGCTCTAATGCCGTAGCTTCAGTCCTTCTCCTTCGTCGCTGTCCCGCTAGTCGTTCCGCATTCCCGCGTGTGAGAGATTCTTACTGGCTGTTCTGCCAGCAGTGCTGCATTCCGCAAGTAAGCGTGCTCTCGATCTGTCTGATCTGTGTTTTTGGGTGATGTGGCCTCTCTTTTATAATGGAGAGGCCAGGTGATCGGGGCTGAGTGTTGCAGTCCCATGGTCGGGGATATGGTCAAACTCTGGACCGGGCCTGTGCTAAAAATAGCAGCAGTCCCAACCTCGGGATATGCACAGTCAGTCCCGGCAGACGAACAGTCAGTCCCACGCTAAAAATAGCGTGGGGCTGTGCTAATTTTAGAACGGGACTGGCGCAGGCCCAGTCCCCGGTAGACGAACAGTCAGTCCCATGCTAAAAATAACGTGGGACTGTGTTAATTTTAGAATGGGACTGGTGCAGGCCCGACTTTGGGAGACGAACAGTCAGTCCCATGCTAAAAATAACACACGACCCTATCGTAATTATTTGGGCCAAGCTGTTCATGACTTTTTAGGGCTATTCCTCTTCTGGCCAATTTATGCGGCCGTGTCGATCTAGTCCCAACCGGTCAAACTTGAATATCTCGCTAACCCTTGGTCCATTTCAGGTGCCGTTTGGACCGGACCCCACTAATTGGCCCATTGCGGTCGCGTCGGTCCAGTCCAACGGAGACGATCAGGCCCCCAGAGGACCGTACTGTCGCGCCGTTTTTCCCTCGGCTTCGGCCCAGGGGAAGTCTAATTGAAGCGCTAGGTTCCAGTTTGACCATGACTGCGGACGTCCCTAGGCGCGATTTTGACGCAGCGCGGGGGTTGACCGTGGCGAGTCGTTTTTTGCTGCTGCCCCGCACCGTCTTCCGACAACGTGCCAATCGCTCGTGCATCAATGACCTAAGGGAAGGGGAAAGGGAAGACGATACATGGGGGCATGGCGCGGAGGTGGGTTAGTCGGGAGTGGGGGTAGAAAGCGTTCCAACCCTGCGACTGTCACCGGAAGCTCCTGATATCGGATGATCCGGTGGAAGCGAGGGAATCGATTACCGCTATGAGGGAGGGAGGCGAGATAGTCGGGGTAAAGGGTGGTGAAAGTTCGGAAGAGTGTCGTGCGGAAGTGATTGTGGTTTTCGCATGCGGGGATAGTCCCCGTGATCATGTAGTAAACCTCGATGATGTTGTGGCCTCGCCACGCCGCACTACAGAGAAGGGGGGTGGCACACTGGGTAGAGGGATGGGGATGAACCATGACAGCAAGACGGGTAGCGTAGAAGAAGCGAAAGGTGTCGATTGGGAATGGATTGCAAGGGAAGGTGATGCGGGTAGTGATCTGGCAGAGGGTGAGGTAGTCAAGGGGACGATGGGATAAGGACTGAGGACGAAGCCCGATGCCCCGCATTAGTACGAGCTCGAACTGGTGGACGGGCGGAGGTGGAAGGGGAGGGGGATCGGCTTCATCGCCGTCGGGCCGGTGCGCTCGAAGTCTCGGTAGCAAGGTCCCCATCGTCGTTCTTGGGCGGCTCGGGATCCTTGGCTGGGTCGTTCGGGATCGGCAGATCCACTCCGCTTGCGAACTCCAGGGGCTGCTTCCTAGCTGCTATCTCCTCTCTCTTTCGCGCTGCCTCGGGATCCTCCTCTTGAGTCTCTGTGCGATCCGCCTCTTCACCCAAAGTCTCCCACTCAAATTCCTCCTCTTCCTCCAACTGCTCCTCCTCTTCTTCTTCTTCTTCCTCTTCACCCGACTCTTCCTTGCTGTATTCACTGTAACTCCCCGCTTCTTCTGAGGTTTCCTCTTCTTCTTCCTCGCCGCCTCCCTCTACGCCCTCTTCTTCTTCCTCCTCTGACGTTAGCCCTTCGTCTTCAGAGGCCGTTCGAGACTGAAAGAAGGCGAGGTCGATTAACCTCCGCGGGTCCAGGTACTCTCGTTGCGATGGCGGGTTGCTATTACTTCCCTATTCCTCGAGGCAGGCCGACCACTGTAGGTAGGGCGTCAGAGTTCGTGAAAGGATGTGCGGGACCAGGCTCTCGTCGCACTGTGAAACGATATCGAGAGGGAGATCATCGACCAGCTGCACGAGAGGAATCGTGAGCTCCTGTACGATCAGTTGTCGATGGCCGGGCCGCACCGATCCGGATAGAAATCCGAGAAGGTCTCCTTCCACCTCTGTCCTCCAAGCTTGGATGATCAGCAGCTCCACGTATTCGGTCCAGGCACAGTGTTCTATGTCCCTCGTCCACGTCAGCTGCACCCCGACCAAACACACCAAAAGATCGACGAAGTGTTCACACCACAATTCCCACTGCCTTTGATCGAGGAGGGGGACAACAAGTGGTTTCAGGCGAAAGGAGAGACGGGGGCAAAGAAGGTAGGGAAGAGAGAGGGGAGAGCGAAGGTAGAGAGTTGGGAGCGGTTCATTGAGGACGCCGGAAGGGAACGAGTTCCGGAAGCACCACCGCCGGTTCGTGCCGAGCCATCCGGAGCCCTCCGACGTCGATGCCGTCCAGGGGAACAAGATTGTCGCCGTGGCTCGTAAGCCATTGATTCCACTCCGTTGCCAGCTGCTGGCCCCACTCCCTTAGTGACGTCCGGATGGTCGTGTGTCGTAGAGGGCATATCACACTAATATCACCGCTGAAGAGGACGACGGTAAACACGTGGCTAACTCCTAGTGCTGACAACCGTCGAACTGTCGTCCCTTCTGCCAACATGATCGCTTGATGATGGCTCGTAAATCGGAACTTTGCCGCCTCGTACACTCCCGTGGTACAGAAGAATTGCGCGAGTCATAGAAGATCCGGACTGAATCGCGGGTGATGGACTTGCCGAATTGCCGAAATGTCGCCGCGTGGCGCCAACATGTGATCGCTGAGAGCCTGCTCAGTGAGAAAACTCATGGCGATGGCCATGGGGTATGAGAAGGGTCGATAGATGCAGGAGGGGATGAAAGCGATAAAGAGTCGTCGTCCTCTTTCGTAGCGAAGGAGGAAGCAGACACAGCTGGAGATTGAGAGGAATGGAGAGGACGTAGATAGGACACGTGGCGGACGATTGGTCGAGCCGATCGGCTTCCCAAGACCTTCGGCACGAGGCGCACGATGTTCACCCCGTTCGGTCCGAGTTCGATCATACGAAATCGCCCGAAGAATCGTGGCGCTATCTTCCCTTGGCGAGCACATTTCCTCACTTGCACCGTGGTCCTGCGTTCCCATTTCGGGCCTCGTAGCTACGGATCTGTCGGTTGTGGGCCAACTCAGTCATTTTCTGGTGTTTTCGGGCTAATCGGGTAAGGGACTGTTCCATCAGCTCCATGTGCCGCTCGGCCTTGTCCCGAACCGTGGCCCTTGTGGGTCGTCGGTTCAATGAAGATTTGTAGGGGAGGCTCGGTATCGGGACACAAGCTATGCTATTGGTTCGTAATTGGAAGGGGCTAAGGCCCGTCGATTCGTGAGGCATTCCTCGATGAACCGCCAGGATGTGATCTACGATATCGGGTCCGGGTCTCGGGTCCCGTGCCGCGATGTTTCGTCACAATGCTGTTTTTATCACCCGATTTGCGTTATCTATTATGCCATTAGATTGCGACATGTAGGGTGCAGTATTCCGAATGGCGACGCCATGTACGACCAGATTCCTTAAAACTTCCCCTCTGAATTCTACCCCATTGTCGGTCATGATTTCCTCTGTGTCCTGGTGCATCCCTAGAAAACGGTTGACGTATCGTGCAATTTCAGCCGCTTGTCGTGTACGACACGAGTATGCCTCAATCCATTTCGAAAAGTGGTCTACGAATACTAGTAGGATTGAATACTTGCAGCTATTCCGTCCAGGGGGCACCACAATATAGGTAGTATCCATGCTAACCCTCAGAAACAACGGTTCAACTACCGTCGGTACTATCGATCTTGGCAGCTGGATCGGCGCCTTGTCAGCAGCGCAGACCTGGCAGTTCGAGACGATGAATTTCACATCATCGTGAATATTGGACCAATACCATTTGTTCTTGTCGATTGCCGCTTCCATGATCTGTACGGCAAAATGGGCTGTCGTTTCCTCATGCGCCATCTTAACCAAGTCATACCTCATGAACGAGTGCGGCACTACCATCCAAATCCCACTTCCATCAGTCTTTCGTTTTTCTAACCGACCCTCGTTCCAACGATAGTCCCTAGCCCTTTCGTTGGCCCTCCTCCGATTCTCCTTAGTGAAGTCCTGGAGGGAGTTACCTACCAAGGTAGCTATTAGAGCGACGTTCGTCCATACCTCGGCCCTTCTAAACTTCCGGGTCTTTTCCAACCCTTTTGACGTGGCGTCGAGAAATCGAGCCTCAATCGGGATCTTATCAGTCCGACACAAGGGACACAACCAAGGCTTATCGCCATTTCTGTACTAGATGCACGAGCCATGGGCTCGTGCGACACACTGTCGATAATCTATCCATTCTGCATACCCTTCCCCACTAGGACGCATTGAGATCGAGTAGACGCGTGAGATCGCTTCACAAAAATAACAAAATTTGTCGGGTAGGGAGAGGAAAGATGAAGATGAGAGGGGAGAGAGAGGAGTTGTAGGATTACCTCCGTTACCCATTGTCAATCGTCTACTTCTCGCCACGTGGAAGGACCGCCACTTGTCCGTACTTGGGTTCGTTGGCTGACTCTGGCTCCTTCCACGGAATGATTTCTTCACCCTTAAGTACCTTAGCGGGGCGATGCAGACGTGTCAACCCGTCCGCGTTGCCGTGCTTTTGATGGATGATGTCGAAGTCGTATTCCTGTAGGCGCACCGCCCACTGTCCAATCATACCCGTATAATTAGTGAGTTCCTTGAGAGCCAATAATGGTTCGTGATCGGTTACAAGGAGGAACTTTTGTCCGTATAAGTACGGACGGAAGTGCTGAATTCCCCAGACTACAGCATAGCATTCACCTTGCGGGGCTGAATCGTTCCTTCGTTCGTCGGGCACCGTACAAGACACGTACTCGATGACGTGCTCTCGGCCGCTGTTCCCCTTCTGCGCTAGAATAGCGGAGATCGCCTCTGGCTGCCAGTCCGTGATAAGAATGAAGTGCTTTGTAGGGTTCGACTGGATCAAAATAGGTGTAGTCGCCAGAGCGCCTTTGAGGGTGGCGAAGGCCTGCTCGCACTCTACGTCCCAACTGAGGGGCTGGTCCTTTCGCAACAGATTCGTCAGAGGTCGCGCAATCGCAGCGAAGCCTTTGATAAAACGACGGTAGTATGATGCCAGTCCCAGAAAAGCTCGAACCTGCGTCACTGACGTGGGGACGGGAGCGTCTTTCACCGCCGCGCCTTTCCTTGAATCTGGTCGCAATCCTCCATGTGTCACCACGTAACCCAAGAACGAGATTTCCGAGAGGAAAAACTCATTCTTCTCGAGCGTGATCTTGAACCCAGCATCTCTTAGAGCTCCCAGTGTCCATTCGATGTGATGTGCATGCCCGTGAAAGGTCTCCGAGCAGACGAGGATGTCATTCATATACATGATGACGCAGAAGTTAATCATCCCCTTAGTGAGCTGCGTCTTATTGACAAAGTTCTGAAACGTCACTTTCATAGCTCGTTGAAATGTGGCAGGCGCGTTGCAAATCCTCATCGGACATCGAACCCACTGCCACATGCCTTCAAACAATACAAAGACCGTTTTCAGTCGATCTTCCTCCTTAACCAGGATGTGATGAAAATCGTGGCGAATATCAAATTTACTGAAATAATTAGCACATCCAATAACATCAAGCAGATCATCAATCCTGGGAAGAGGATACACATCTTTGATCGTGATGTCATTCAGTTTGCGATAATCAATGCATATGCGAATTGATCCATTATTTTTCGGCACCAATACTACTGGGAATGACCATGTCCAGTGACGGGTTCGATCCACTCATTAGCTTCGAATTCTCGAATCCGCTCAAGGGCCGTTTTCCGTTCTACCAGGGAGTATCTGTAGGGCTTACAGTGAATCGGGGGATGGTTTCCAGTTTGAATCTCGTGTTGTATGACTAACGACAGTCCAATGTCTATGTCCGTCAGACTAATCCTCCTTTGTATTCTTTTAGAATTTTCACGATTAGATGATGGATCTCATCAGGTATGTATTGGGGCACGTGCAACTCGTATAACTTATCCCATATCCGTACATCGATGTGTTTCGTACTCACCCGCTTAGTGTTTTCGGGCGGGGGCGCGGAAATAAACGGATTATCCTATCGCCAGGAGAATACCCTAGCCATCATCTGTGCATCCTCCTCTCGAATGACCATATGTTCTTCCAGCGTTATTCCGTCTCAGATGTCCTGCCATGGCACTGATTTCGTTGCGATTTTAATTCCGAATCCGGTTTCGAGGCGCTAAGGGGGTTTCAAAGAAGTGGTCTCCGCCCCTAAACGTATCAATCGTATCTATTTTGCAGGTGTCAAAAGAGATTGTGGGAGATTCGTGATAGCGCAGTAGTATCTTTTGTCAGTATATCATGAGAGTAAAGGGGAGATACCTTCGTACAAGGTTCGAGGGGGTTCCAAATAATCGACCATCCTCGAAATCTGCACAAGGGGTTCACCCATAATCATAGCTTGCGTTCTTTGTAGACTCTGATCATGTAGGCTTAACGATCTTGTGTTTGCTCGTTGCACAGGGTAATAGATACGCTGTTGCGCCATTTTCAGAATTACTGGATCGTCCTCGTCACTGCTGTCCACGTCCTTCAGAGATTGTTCGTTGTCAGCAGAGCTATCCCAGGTAATCACGAGAAGAGTTTCTCCCATCATTGGAGAAACTCGCGGGGTTACGTTAGCCATAGTTCGAAGAGTCAGTCTCATAGGTACAACATAAGACTTTCCTCCTGTATTCCAGAGGACGATCAATCGCCTCTCGAAATCCAGATTGGCTCGCAAGGCCACCAGGGCGGGAGGGCCAAAAAGGACGTCGTAAGTGTTTACGTATAAGACTACAACATCTCCTAAGGCATGTACTTTTCCTAATCGAAAGGCAACATTGGTCATTCGTCCTACGGTCTTAATCTTCTCTTCATCTGCTGAAACCAGCTGATCTTTTTCTGTAAGCATGATTAGATCGTTCTTTCTTCCCGCCCTTTCAATTATCCGTAATGAGATGGCTAGGACAGCGTCCCGGAATCAATGATAGCATTGTACGGGATTCCCCATACCTCGATATCGCATTCTGCGGATTTCCATGGTATTGGTTTAATCCGTAGGAAATGATCATCTTTTTTAATCAATCCTAACCGTATCGGGTCTGAAATACCTGCTGCATTTTCATCTGGCATGGGATTTTTCATTTTTGTGCTCGTTGTTCGGGGCGAATCGTTTCTGATTCGCCTTGCAGTGTTGCAACATCCGTTCGTTGGCTTGTTCTGATATCGAAAGTAGATGGCCGATCGGAAGAGGAATCCGATGATCCAAGGCTCGGATGATGTTGAGAACATCGATTTCCCGCGTGACGAAGGTGGGTCCTCCCGACTCCATCTCCCCTAGAGAAGGTCGCCACTCCGCCACTTCCCTTCGTCCTGGCGCCGGTCTAATGGTTCCAATTATCCCAAGCCCCGGGTAACCAAGCGTTACATACTGATCCAACGGGATTAGTTCAGCAGCTTCCTCCACCGTAGCTAATGTGTTTCTGCCTCCCTCCATTTCTTCCATCAGCGCCCCTACTCGTCCCGGCCCGTTAGCGATCGGTGCAGC
Source organism: Chara braunii (assembly GCA_003427395.1). NCBI lineage: Eukaryota > Viridiplantae > Streptophyta > Charophyceae > Charales > Characeae > Chara > Chara braunii. The sequence goes on along the minus strand of BFEA01000170.1, from coordinate 46,145 downwards.
TGCTACAGGTGGAGCGCTGACTCGTTGCCGCGGGGGTCGATGGGAGCAATCTCGGGCTATGTGCCCTGGCTGATGGCATGTGTAATAAACATTCTGATTGCCAGGGATCCCTGCGGGAGGCGGTGCCGGAGCCAATCATTGCTGAATCGGGGCGGCACGCACCTCTATTGGATGCATCAACCTCATCATCGCCTCTATTCGAGCATTGTGCTCCCCTTGTTCCTTTTCGCTTTCCTGGATTAGATTGACTAGTGTTTTGGTCAGTTTCAATAGGGTGAAAGACTCATTCGGTAATGCGGGGGTTTCGATCGGTGGCGGGGGTGCTGTCATCACGGGCACGGGCATGCTCGTAATCACACTCGGGACCTGTCGTTTGGGACTAATCTGTTCCAGATAGGTGACAGGGCCCGACACAAACCCCATGTTTTCAAATTTGTTGTGTAGTGCAGCCAACTCAGCTTTAGCTCTCGCTAGTTCGGACGAGTCTCCTTCCCTAGGATAGTCTTCCCCTTCTAGGAAACTCGCAGCGAACTTTCGTTCCATTTCCTCTGCGGCTGCCATGATCTGTTGCAGCGTGTGGTTGATGGGGGAGAACTGTTTTCGCAGTTTCGCCCTCATCGTTCGGCTGCGAAGTCCGCCGATGAACAAGTCTCTGCCTACCTGTTCGCCTCGATTCGTTTTCCCAAACATCCTATAGAATCGGTTTTGATACTCGGTGACAGATTCGAGGGGGTTTTGAACTCGATCTTTAATCGTAAAAAGAGCCTGTTCCACGTGGATGCAATTGAATCGATTCAGAAAATCTCACTCGAATGTCAGGAGATCGACCCATACATAAATGCTAAACCAGTGATGGGCGTCTCCTCCCAAGCGTGCGGGGATATTTACCTGCGCCTCATGGTCATCATACTGCTGAGCTCGGAGCGTGGCCAGCCATGCTCCAACAAGGTGATGAGCGGGATCGAATAGATAGAGATCGGGTGGCGTCATGGGTGGCCGTGCTCGTGGTACGAGTTGATTAGGATTCTACTAGGGATTCAGTTCTGTTGGGGGTTCTGCTGATTAGCGTTCATGTTGACTGCCCGTCGGGCCGCAGACCGGCTTCTGGTGACGACGGGATCGTGTTGATGCACGTTCCGGGGTCGAGGTCGTCCCCTGTTAGCCAGATCGCCCAGCTATGAGTCCTAGAACCCTGCCACGTGTCGGGCTCCGATACCAACCTCACGCCCGGCGCGACTTCCTGATCGGAGTGGGATGTGGGCCTGGAAGTGCGAAAAGGGGTGTGCCAAGGATTTTTGGGAAAGTGGGGGTGGAGTCTCAGGTCGGAACTGAGATCTCTTGTGGCAAGGATTCAGGGGCATAGATGCAATAGGACTAAGGGGCGGGTTACTCTCGGTCTGATGGCGGTCGATGTCGTGCAGCTTAAGGCAAATGGCATGCGCGGTGCGTCAGAGGCCGTCCGATCCGTCTGTTTTGGTGACGGCGGTTCGGGAGAGGCTCGTGAGGGCTGTGGTTCTTAGAAGTCGGATCTTCGGGAGCAGACACGTGGCATATGTCGCCGCGTGTTGTAGTTAGGCTCCGTAGTCCCTGGGGTTCGCTGGTGGTTGCGTCGTCTGCAGTTTCTGCACAGCGTGCGGGGCCAATACGGGGCGATGGAATTCCACGGTACCATAGTGAGCTGGTGATACGGGAGGAGAAGACGGAAGGGAGGGAAGTTGGTAATGATAACGACAAAGTCGGGGGATATGAAGTATTGCGTGTTATACGTAGTTGGGTAATCGGGGCACCTCGGATCGCTGGTTACGGCACAACGAAACTCCCAGGGGCACAATCGGTTCTCGGTTAGGCAGGGAAATTTTGGACGTCTTTGTCTGATTTCTTCTCTTACCCAAGGTTCGAAGTACTTTGAGTCCCATGAGTCTGACATCTTGTCATTGCGGCGTAGTGGAAGCCTTCCGCACGCATCTAACTGGAAAGGAGATTTCTCGATGCGATATCGGAAATTCCTATCCGTTTAGGTGCGTGAGGGAAAGAGAATTCCCGCCTACCCGATACCGAAGGTGCCAAGTTCGTCAATGGCCGCGAATCGGCGTGTGTGGATACGTGTAGGCTGCGCAGATCAGATCGCGCTTACACGTAGCCTCCTGAGGTATTCGCTTATTTATGGAAAAATGAGAGTCTAATTCCTCATGCAAAATCGCCACGTGCCATGGACAACTACCCAATCATCTAATCACTCAGTGATCCCACAAGCAATCATTCATGAGCATGCAATCTGTCATTATATATCAGACGTCAGAATTTCCACTATGCTTAACGACGTATCAAAATGGCAAGCAAAGACGATAACCAGTCAGGAAAACAACAATTATATCATTCATTCATCCATTCGTTTAACAAAACACACAATAGCTGAGATCAAGATCAATCGCAAAACAAGTGTGGGCTGAAACCGAGGCAAGGATTCCGAAAACAAAAGAAAACGGGCGAGTCCCCCTGAGTCGAGGGAGACAATACAAAGAAAATTGCAAAGAGGGAGACAATACAAAGAAAATTGCAAATCCACGTCCATCAACCTTAGCTCTCTCCTTCTCTCTCTATCTTTCCGATGCGGACAGTCCGTCGTCACGCACCAACCCACAAAGTCGTCACCCCGCTTAGTCCCCCTTCACCCGTCAGGTTCGCCCGCTCGCTACAGTCCGTTGTAGCCCCACGCGTCAACCCCGTGCATTCGGCACCAGCTCGTCGGGTCGCCCGACTCCCACTTCAACTCACCTCTTACTTCGCTCGTAAGCCGAACCCTCACTGATCGCGCTACCCCGAGCTTCCAACAACTGGTTAAGAGAGCTATCTAATCGCGCAACCGGAATTTATAGCGTGCATGCTTGCGTGAAGAACACGCAATTGCAAGGACTTAGAAAGGAGATTAGGAGAGGGAGCGCCTACGTTCTGCATGGCCAAACCACGACGTGGGGGATGTAGCCACTCTCCACCCATCGATCCGAGCATGCAGGCCGCGGGCTAACTAGGCACAGCAAAAGGGAAAGAGAGAGCGGGAAAGACGAAGCTCAAGAAGAAAGATACAGTTACAATGGCGCCCGCCCAAAATTACAGTTACTTGCAAGATTAAGGGCGCCGACTAATCAGAGCTTCGTTGCAGCCGCAAAAAGAAGCGCGCAAGCAGAAGGCGTTGCGCGGCAAAAAGAAAATCCTAAATTTCAAAATTCCAAAATTCCTATCTAATGCAAAAATGCGAAAAACACAAATTCCGGAAAGAAAGTCCGAAGTTCCGAGAGTCGTCAAAGCTCGACAAGATTCAAAAAGAAAATTCAGAAAGAACGAAGCAAAATTTCCGCGCGACCTCCGTGCCTAATACCCGACAACGAAACAAGAAAGAAGCGACGTCAAACATTATTATTCGCGCCTTTGTCGGCGCGACAACCACTCAATCGGTCATCTCGGGACTTGCCCGGCCCTGAACCCAGCCATTCGAAAAGAAACGACGAAAAAGAAAAGACAAAGAAGCGAGGACACAGATGCAACTTCCCTTCGATCCCGATCTCACGTAATTGGCCCAACCTTCCCATCTTAGGACCCCTTATGGTCGTCGCCCAGAAAATCGCGCGGAGCAGAAATTGGTTCGTCACAGTCTCGTGAGCACTCCTATTCCACCTCGCCTGGACTCTTCCTGCCGCCATTTGGATGGAATATGGGGGGGTGGATGTGGGGGCCAATGGGCGGTGAATGGAGTGAGGGTAACAACAAAGGGGGAGGGAGGGTGTGTGCACATGGTATAAGCAAGGGGGAACCTGGAGAGGATGAGGGTGGCTAGGGGCCAAGCGGGTGGTGTGTAATGAGCATAAAATTGGTCCGCAGGTAGGGGACTTGAAAGCAGTGATATGACCTTCTTTGCCATGCCAGCTTTGTCGCCCTCCACCGTTTCTAGTGAATGTTAAGGCCAACGTCAAGTTCAGAGAATTTTTGGTTTGGATCCTGCCATAATTGGAGGAAGGTGTCGTGGATGGCTTGTTTGACTGTAGGGTCTTTCTCCTCCCTATAAATCTCTTATGAAGGATTTTCATGCATCCCATGTGCAGACCTAATCTCCTCTTCAATTGCCCGCTGGGCTTGCTGCAGCCCGAATTGATGGTCCCTCCTTTCAAAGGAACATCTCATTCGCCATGCCAGCATGAGAAGTTGCAGCCTCATGTATGAGAAGAGGTTAGAGATAAATGGAGGCAATCGAGCCATGAGATGGTGGTTCTTGTCGAGCAACAAAAGACCAAGGTCCCACGGAATGTGCAGCCCCGTGAGGAAGTAGAAGGCCACGTCCCACCACTGCCATAATTGAGTCACCATTGGGCCGGCTAACAGACAATGTTCAGGTGTTGCCCTGGTTGGCGGTGTAGACTTACCACAGTATGCACAGATGGGAGACAACATGCCTTTCTGCTCAAGGTCTGTACGAGAGACAAACCAATTTGGGGTGGGCAAACACCGGTGGAGTATCTGCCATTGTAGGGTCCTAAGGTTCGTAGGCATGATTTTCGAGTACTTAGCCCAGGGCAGATTTTCTACCGTCTGCGAGTCCAGAGGGGAATCCTGTGTCCATCTATAACATAACGTGTGATCAATTGGCAGGCTGGGGCGCGAGGCTCTGTAACCCCCTTTGACAATGTAATTCCAGATATGCATAGGTTTGGTTCCAGGCTAGTGTCATTCCCTTGGGTCGAAAGGCAACCTGGCAACCGGGATCGTAGGTTCATAAACGAAGAAGCCTTCCTGTTCATCCCCCACCACTCTCACATGCATCTTTCCTGACCGTCCAAGTTTTCATTCTGAGATAGTTTGGCAAATTTGGCACCTGGCAACAGGGACTCGTACGTTTCAAGCTTGCATCTCCCTTCCTCATTGTGGCAGATCTTATATATGGTAAGCGGTAGAGGAAGGTCCACATATTTAACTACCCAGTCCCCATGTTGCACCACAGGGCCAGCTTTGAGGGCAAGTCTCCAGGTTAGGGTAAGGGCCTCCCTTAGCACACTCAGGTTCTCTCCCACCTTTTTAACATGTTTTAGCCTGCGCTGCAATACTTCCGCTGTGGCCCAGTCCCCTGTCAACGGGTCCCAGAGGTCTCTAACTGTGTAAACCCCTTTTTTTGGCCTGTTAAACCAAGGTGAGTTCGTTGTAAGGCCAAATGGGATGCCTTTGTCATCCAAAACATAGGGGTTGTCAAACAGCGGCTGCCTCCATATGTCTTGCCATCTATTGGGGGACCAATTTTTGTGCGGGCCACACCTCCTCCACAACTTTAGCAGACTTGGCTACAAGGGATCCAAGTGGAGGTCCATTCTGACAGCTTGTTGGGGACTGCTGGCACGGTTGTCCTGCAAGGGGGAGGGTATTGACCAATGTTTGTTGGTTAGCCATCTAAACGGGTGCAGGTCCGTGTCTGCTGTTGACTTCTGGGCCAGGGTGGCTATCTGCAAACAAGCCATCTGACCCCACGGGATGTCATTACCTATAAGTAGCCTTATTAGGACATTAAAAATCAGCGCATCACTCTCCCTTTCCGGGTCCAGTATCCCGAGCCCCCCGTTATTTCTTGGTTGCGTGAGGACATCCCAGCTCACACGCTGTACACACCCCTGTCCTCTGGCAGTGTTTTTCCATAGGTATGTCGATAGTGTTTTCCTCAGTCTTGCGTACTGTTGCGGGTTCAAGGGCCAGACTGCTAGTTTATATCAAATTGCTGCTAAAATGACGTTATTGATTGCTAACGCTCTCCCGACAAGTGATGTCTGTAATCATGTCCATTTAGCCAATCTGTCTATTGCTATATTCACTAGTGTGTCTCCATGATCAGGCAGAGGACCAATTGTTGTCAATCTCACCCCAAGAATTCTGATTGCCTCTTCCTTGCGTGGCCAGGCTACTGCCGGCTCTAGCGGTGGGGGTTCGCCTTGAGGGTGGAGCCACCATCCCTCAATTTTAGAACCCCAATCGACCTTCATATCGGCCGCCAGTGAAAAAAGATGTATAACCTGGGTGAGGGCACTTATGTTGTCTGCATCTGCTTGTATAAGAACCGTGAGGTCGTCGGCAAACAACGATGTCACTGGAATGACGTGGTCGGGGATGTCCGGGATGGGCACCTTACTAATGTCAGGGTGAGCTCTGATCATTGAGGTCAGGGCCTCCATGACAATGACAAAGAGTAGGGGCGTCATAGGGTCACCATGACGCACCGATCTTTGGAAGCGAATTGGGGGCGAAAGGTGACCATTAAGCATGATATTGGTTGTGGCCGACCTATGCAAGAGCTGCACCCGGTGACAAAACACCGGGCCAAAATTCATATTGACCAAACACATATCTAAGAAGTCCCAGTCGACATGATCGTATGCTTTTTCAAAGTCGATGAACATGATGACCGTTGGGATCTTACGTTGACGGGCATACCTAATGGTTTCGTTGACCAGCAAAATGTTATCTTGAATATTACAGTTAGGCATGAACCGTGTCTGGTCCGGATGGATGAGGACATTAATTTGTGGCAGCAGTCGTTTAGTCAGTGCTTTTGCCACCATTTTGTAGGGCACAGGAAGAAGTGTAATGGGCCTGTAATTCTTGATGTCCTCCTTGTCCCCTTTCTTATAGAGCAGTGTGGTGACCCCTTGGCCAATCATACCCCCAAAAGAGCCTTCCTTTTGGACCGCGAGGATGAATTTCATAAGGTCATCCTTAAACAGGCTCCAAAATTGTGCCAAAAACTCATTGGGAAATGAGTCAATCCTTGGGGTCTTTTCGTTTTCCATATCCTGCAGTGCCTCCCAAATCTCCTGCTGAGTAAGGGGTCCGTCCAATTCCATCCCCTGTGTGCAGGTCAGCCGTGAGTGCACTGTTTCCAGCAACTTGTCGGTTGCATGTCGTACCTGATCGGGGTGTTTGGGACGTGAACAAATTTTGGTAATATTTGGAGGCATAATCTGCAATGGTGTAGGCATTAACTGCTACCGGCGCTGAGTCATCCAGCGGGTGTCTGAGTCTGGGGACAGTGTTGGCTCTTGCTCTAGCCCTTGCCTTGCTGAAAAAAACTTTAGACATTGACCCTTCAATGTGAGCTCATTTAATTCGAGCATGTATCCTTCATGTTTGGAGGTGGTCACGGACCCGTTGTAGCTCATCGAAGGACGGGCGGTGCAGCGAGTCGTCCATGAATTGTTCATCCCATTCTTCCAGATCCCACATCAGTTTTTCAATAAGTGCTTTACGATATGTTGCCTGTTGAATGGAAAGCAACAGATCCCATTCTTCCATAAGCTGCTGATGGTTAAACCATTTGAAGCCCGAGACGCTTCTGTGGGCCTTGGCCTTAGGATCGAGCAGCAGAAGGATCGGCACGATGCCCTCGGGAAACGAGAGTGTGTCAGGCAACACCACCCCCAAGACATCTTCCGTGTTGGTCTCTCTGACCTAGTATTTCAACCGCTTGAGTATGACGGCATTGGAGGGGTTACCCCTCCACTGCCTCCAGCCTTCCACAGTCAGGCCCCTTTGGGCAGAAACAGTCTTGTTGTGCATGGGTGGTCTGAGGCCCAGGAGCCATTCTCCCCCTGCCATCTCCCGCATAAGTGGGAGGATTATTACTCCTGGAGGCATGAATACTGGGCTATTGTCATCTTGTTGCAATCTGACCAGCTCCCTAAGTTTTCTAGGGGGTGCTTCCACCGTGGGTTCGCCGTTCGAGTAACCCTGTGTGGTATCCTCATCATCATCCTGTATGATTTCGGTTATTCTGATGCTCCTTTGAGATGGGTGCAGGCTAATGCTTGACTGATTGTGCTCATTTCTTTTCTGCCGTATACCCTCCAGTGACACCGACGTTTGTGTTTGTTTACGTGTTCGTGGGAGAGCCAGATTGGGTTGGGCTTGGGGGTTTTACGCAAGCTGCTGGTGTTGTGATGTTATCGTTGAATCCGCCGGCGGGTCACCTTGTTAGTCGTTCTCGGATCCACACCCTTGTCTGTTTGACGTGTTTGGGGCCTGCAATACTGCTTTCCGGAGGGTATATAGAGTGGCACACAGCTCTTGGACCAAGAGTTTGGGCCAAGCCAAGCCCTCATGGAGAAAGGCATCCTCTGGGGCTCCGGATAGGCTACGGGTGTTGTTGTCTGTCAGCCCCTCCGCCTGGGCTTCCGCAAACTTCCCCATTTTGTCCAAGAAGTCATTCACCACTAGGACAAATTGGACAATAACGGCTCCCACATCTATCCAATTGATAGATGAGACAGCGATGTACTTCGCTACTTTGGCCAGGACCCGGGGACTATACATGAGTACCCTTTTAGCCTCACCCCAGTACTTATTGTTCAGTTTCTCCCCAGGTGTGTCTTTTGTTAAGGAGAAGATTTTTGTAAGGGTAGATTCCGTTAGGAATGCCAGTTTTTGCTGGACCTCTTCATTGGCCGTAAGAGGAGGGGGGCTGGCCTCTTCTGGTGGCGGGTCCCGTGGCGATATTACCTCCAATTCATTATCTGTGGGCGGGGCGTGTTGCAGTTCCAGTGTTGGAGGCTCGGGGGGGGGGAGGGATGTGTCCATGTCTTGTGGTCTCTGCCCTTCGTCATACCATGCTGGGTGGGTAAGTCAGGGGTGCTCAGGCTGGAACTGTATCTGTTGTTGTTGGGCTATCTGTCGTTCCGCCTCTTGCTGTCAGAATATCCTTAACTGGTTTTGTTGTTGCTGCAGGACTTGCCGCTGCTGGCAACACAGTTGTTGTTGCCATTGTAAGTGCAGGTGCTGTTGCTGGATCTGTTGCTGCTGTATCATCCTCTCGTGGTATTGTTGGTGCTGGTATTGCGCTAGCTGTGCTTTCAGCGACAAATGAAGCTGGTTCTCGCACTCTGCCTGCTGTGTAATGTGTTGTTGATGCTGACATTGAGCCTGCATTTGCGTATGTTGCAGCAGCTGTAATTGTAGTTGTTGTTGCATCAGAAGTTCCTGTTGCCGGAGTTGCAGCAGGTGCGTCTTTTGATGAGTCTGATCCTCTTGCGTGTGTGGCTGCAGTTGGAGTTGATGGCGCAGTGCCTCTTGCAGATAGTGTTGTTGTAGTTGAAGCTGTTGTTGCTGCTTCTGGTGTGACTGCTGATCTATGTGCGGTTGCTACTCTGAGTGGCTTTGGAGCAGTTGTTGTTGTGGCCGGTCCTGTGGCATTTGGCAGTCCTGTACCAGCTGCCGTGCTTCAGTATGTTGGCGATTCCCCAGCTCTGAGTCCAGAAGGGCATGGTCATGTGGTTGGTCATGTCCACTTGGCAATCCTGTGCCAGCTGCCGAGCTTCAGCATGTTGGCAATTCCCCAAGCCAGGGTCCAGGAGGCCGAAGTCATGTGGCTGGGCTTGCTGTTGGGTTTGGGGTGAGAGGCCAAGATCTAGCTGTTCACCCTGAGGCTGCCTCAGCCTATGGTCCCTGTCCTGTTTCAGGTTCATCACGCCTTGCTGTTCCCGGTCCGTAATCTTTTGCGTATCCCATTCAATTAGTTCTTTGTTGCCTTCCTCTGGTGACAGTGGAGGTCGGGTCCATGGTGTCTGTGGAGGTTGGGCGGGAGGGAGCAGCAGATACTTACGCTCCCCCGTAAGCTCCGAGACCACTTCCTTGAGTCTAGCAGAGCCGTCGCTGTCTCCTTGGGGCTGGGCAGAACTGGAGCATGGCCAGTCTGTGGGATCATCTAGCTGATTACAGTGAGGAGCAAGCGATAGGTTTCTTGAAGGTTTAGCACGTGGGGGGTCCTGGTGTTGTGAAAAGGCCACATCCTTTAGCTTGTTAAGGAGCGAATTGGCCTTGAGCCATACTTGTTGCGGCTTCGACATCTTTTCCTTGAGAGACGGTTAACGGGGGCCCAAATATTCGCTGTTTTCGTTGGCAATTGCGGTGCGAATTTCATCAAAATTTTTAAAAACAAACGATATGAGACCATAATGCAAGCATCAAAAAAGGAAACAGGCCAAAAAAGACGAAAAAAAAACACAGAAAAACACTATGAAACCCTAACACAAAGACACTGTCCGAGTCAAAATGAAACGTCCAACGAATTCAACAAAATGCCAACTTTTTCATTATTGATCCAAACATGTCAAAACTGCACACATGACGTACCCTAAAGCACATATATATCACACAAAAAGAAAAACAAGAAAAAAAGCAAAAAATCAGCGCAATATGACAGTTTCAGTGCAATTCGGTGCAAAATTTGTCGAAAATTACACCCGTGGTTAGTTGCTGCAGCCCAATCCGTCGTTGTGCCCCGGACTCTTGTCTAACTAGTGACACGCTTGGTTGGGCCAGAGTCCCCTGCAGTTGCTGCAGCCCATTCCCACCCTGCATCCTGGGATCCTGTCTGGGTGGTTGTATCGGTTGGTGGTTGTGTGTGTCCTGCGCCTTACCTCCAATTTCATCAGTCATTTTTGTCATTTTTGTCAGTGCGCCCAATGGCTGCTGAGGTGTCGTCACTGACTGGCCTTTGGATTGTGTCCCTTGCTGTTGGGCTGGAGCCTCCTGCAGTCCCTGTGCATGCAGATGCTGCAGCCCATTCCCCCCTTGTAACTGGGAATCCTGTGTGGTTGGTAATGCCAGTTGGTGGATGCGTGTGTCTGACACCTGAATCCCATCAAGCGATTTTGACTGAGCACCTGCAGGCTGCGATGGTATGATATCTGAGCGGCCCCTAGTTTGTGTCCGTTGCTGTTTCTCAGCCCCACCAGGGGTATCGGTTTTCATGCTCAGTTCCCCAGTTTCGATGGCAGTCGGGATCACTCGTAGGCTTATTTCACACTGCATGAGCTGCCCTGGCGGCTGCTGCAGGTGCTCCTCCCCCCTCGACTTTTTAACTGCCAGAGGTCGTTTCTCTTGGGAGGAGGGATGCTGTTTCTGACCTGGGAGGCACTGCAGTTCCTTAGTACCGATAACCCCGGTAGTCTTCATCACCTGCTTCTCCAGTCTGGCATGGGACGGTTGCTTCTGTCCGTGAATGGGCAGTAGAGGTTCACTCAGAGCAGACTGGAGGGGTGGGTTCCTTACTTCCGTGTGTAAGGTTCCCGCCATATTTTGGTCATTTTCTTCTGCTAGGTGGGGCACTGATAGGGGTGAGTGATCGGTGGCATCCCCTTTGGGTTTGGGACGATACACCTGTTGGGAGACGCCCTTGCGTGGTTCGCCCAAGGTTGCCTGGGGCATCTGGATTGGGGCTGTCGTCGATCTTTCTGTCTTGTCATCCACTGCTCGGTTGGTGTCTCTGCTAACGGATTTATGGTCTGTCACCTTTCTTCGTCCTGCCGGTTCCAGGATAGCACCTCTTTTGCTTTTGTGTTTCTGCTCATCCTGTATTATGTGTTTGGCTCCAGATGGGAACGCCGACAGTTGGCCTTTCCCCTGCCACATCCATTCCCCCGGGGTCCCGTCGGCATATGCTCTAAAAAGCCGACCTTCGAGTTCCTTCTCTTCAGGGTACCATTTCTCCTCGTCTGTCGGGTGGGGGACCACGAGCCCCTTGGTCCTCCTCTTTCGGTTAGACGGGCATTCACCGTTAGAGCACAGATGACCCCTTCCCTTGCATGCGTAGCACCATGGGTCTCGTGTGTGGCTGATCGGGACCGACTATTCTTTTCCACCTTGGGAGTATCTCCATTCCTCATTGAGGGGGAATTCGTAGTGCAGTAACCCTGTTCAGAAGTAGCCTAGGGCCCAGAACTCAGCCCCAGGCCACGCAGACTTGAGTCGGTCTGCACTGGGCTGTGTGACCAAGACACGCCCAGGGCTGAGTCTGCTGCGTTTGGCTGTGTGACCAAACGCTGCACACTGGAAATTCAAGGGTCAAAGTCAACTGTAGAGTCAAAGGTACCGTGCCCAGGCCCTTGGTTGGATACATTCACTTGTTGTGCGCAGGTACCCAGACAGCATCCAGGCCAGAGGGAATTCGGTTTCAGACCAATCTGGGCCCTCGTTTGCATTGAGATCTGGACGGCTGAGGAATGCAACACCCGAGAACCAGACCCCGTGTCAACGCTACATAAGCGCTGACTTCCTGGCTTTGACATTTCATTCATTCTGTCTTGCGTTGATGCTGACTTCACGCGTTGACTTCAACGTTGTCTTGACGCTCTGACGCTGGCTCGACGCTGCAACACTGACTCAATGCGGTGACGCTGGCATTTGTGATTCGATGAGGCGCTGCTGGTCCGGCATGGTGGCTGGCTTGCACCTGTCTTCTTGGCATGCGGACGTGGCAGCTGCCATGCGCTGTCGCTGAAGTGGCCGCTGCCACATGTATTATTGGATGATGTGGTTGCTGCCCCTGTTCTACTGTGGCTGACGAGGCGAGGCTACGGGACTTGTATTGTTGTTCTAATTATCGTCATTCGGGAGGAGATCGGGACAGTGGAGAGATCGTGGACACGTACCTGATGGTCTTCATGTAGACATTGCTCCAGCGCTAATGAGGGACTAATTAGACGTGCCACGTGGCACATTGAGGCTACTTCGGATACTTGTTCAGACTATTGATTATTGAGGTGGTAGTCGAGGAGGGAGCCCGAAGCA
>BFEA01000170.1:13199-25682 GCA_003427395.1 Chara braunii | reverse complement strand
AATCATCAGCCGATGGACATTTATCTGGGCTTGCATTGTTGACGGCTGTCTTCACGATCTGGGTTCATTGCAGTAGTTGGAGTTCCATTCCACAGCCACCAACAGTGAATCATCCCGTTTGCCCACGAATTGGGGTAGATCCTTGATATACCCTTTAACGTGGGCTATGTTTTCGAGATCAGTGAGGAGCACACCTTGCACACATAATGGGACAAACCTAGCCTCGACCCGAAAGTTAGATTTCGTTAGATATTCTCTCCTCTCGTCTCTTGATAGGGGGTCGGGCGGGGACCATGCTGTCAGTTGCACCGATCTACCTCTGAATTGCAGTGTCCGATTTTTTAATAAGAGATATTTGTCTGTCGAGTGTAGGGCCACCACAGTTATGCACTCCGGATTGTCAACTTCAATAAGAAAGTGATCCTGAACCAATTGGTGGTCTGGTTTTAGCAGCCCGAGCCTGTCAGATATCCATTTGACTTTCTCGTTGATGGAGGGGGACAGCTGTGCTGGTTGGAATCGAAAATGCACTGCTTTTTGCGAATAGATTGTGTCCCTAGTAGCCCTGGCATGGGCAGGGAAGATCGAATGCGGGTAAATGTAACCCTCTCTGACCTGAAATTTTCTCTCTGGCTCCACATACAATTCTTGTATGAAGTGACTCTTGAGCGGGGCCATGGAGTCCAGGGTGGAAGATCTGTGTGCATCAGACTGCGCCGGGGCCGAGAGGGCTCTAAGGAATTGGGGGGGCGGGGGGGGGGGGGTTCCGAGTTTCCTGATGAGGATGGATCAGCAGGGGGTAGTCCTGAGTTTGTGACTCTGTCTTTCCACGTGCCCTTCACACTGACTCCTCTTGCCCTCATGTCCTTCCATCTCGTGTTTCGGTGGGGGTTGTGTATTCATTCTGAACTGCGTTGTCGATGGAGTAGTCCTCGGAGTTTGGGTACTTACAGTCTACTCCTTGACTGTCTTCACGTAGGTTTATTGGAGTAGACTGGGAGGCAGACCGATAGGTGTGTCAATCGTTGTTTGCTCTGGGCAGCTCACTCTTGCTACTGTGCTAATTGATTGTCTGTTGATTATTACAGTTTCTGAGCCGTCCACCAGCACGGATTAGACTTCACCTCATTTTCTGTCTGGTCCAAAATCTGGACCTGCAATTGGAAGGAATTCAGTCTGACGAACAACTATTGTTGCAGATACTGTCCAGACTATAGCCAGGTGTAGCACAATTTCGTTTGGGCAATCACCACTTTTGTGTATGTGGTCAGTATGTGGCAGAGGACGAAATTCAGACTGACATACAGCAATTGTCACGAAATTCAGACTGTCATACAACAATTGTCACGGATGATGTCCAGGCTGTGTCCACAATCTAGCCCAATTTCATTAGCGCAGTCCCTTCTAAAAAATTGCTCAGTCAATGAGGTAATCAGACTTCAGTCAACCAAATCCGTCGAGTTAGATTGGGTTGAGACGTGTGTTTACTGCTTGTACCACTTATTACTGCCGTTCAGGTTTACATACTTTGTCACCCAAACCTTGGCCATAGCATGACAGGTGGCGAGGGCTGAGTTGTTTTATATTTGGATTGTACACGCAAGTCGCCCTCGCACACAGACAATCCCCCCCACACAGTACCTGGTATCGTTATCTGAGTGCAGCGACACCCCGTGTCACTGACACTCATCACCCCCGCAATGCCCCGACATAATCGACAACTGAACTCAGTTTGCTGCTCCTCTGTGTGGGTGAGGTCCTCCGCACACGGACAGTCACCCCAATGCGGTACTACCAAGTCTTGTGGTCAGAGCACCTGGTGAGTGACACACGGCCTCACTCGATTTTCCACCTCGCTATGTGGGTGTGGTTAGTCACATAAAAGCACAGTTTCTGACTAGCAGGGAGTTGCCGAAGTGGCCAAACCGGGTCCATCCTCCACGGCCCAGACTAGGAATACGGGGCTGCGTAGAAGGGACCAATCACAACACGATCCTCAAGACAAGTCGCTCCAGCAGCGGCCACAACAGTTGAAGGCCCGACCAGCACTTGGCTCGCAGGCGAACCATAACCCGCTACGACAGAACCTCTCTGCCCAGCATGCGCAGCAGCAAGGGGGGACTCAACAGAGGGACTGCAATCAGCCTAACCGGCAGAGCATGAACAGTGAGACACTACAGATTGAACTGACTGAAAAACACGTACGGCCGGTACAGCCTGTACAGTCTGGGCAGCCTGTGCAACAGCCTAATCATCAGAACAGAAGCATAGAGATACAACAGACTCCACAGTCTGATCTACCTACACAGCCTGCCCAGCACGAGCAGCAGCAAGGGGGGACTCAACTGAGGGACTGCAATCAGCCTAACCAGCAGAACACGAACAGTGAGACACGACAGACTGAACTGACTGAACAGCAGGTACAGCCGGTACAGCCTGCACAGTCGGGGCAGCCTGTGCAGCCTGTGCAACAGCCTAACCAGCAGAACAGAAGCATAGAAACACCACAGACTCCACAGTATGTTCTACCTACACAGCCTCCACAGCCCTCCCAACTGACCCAACCGATGAACACTCACAAACCCGGAAACCAGCTACAAATCACTATGGGGGTCACCAAACAATGCGATACGAGGGGCCGGGAGTCGCGGCCAAACCAACCTGTACAGCAATCTACACAGTTCCAGCAGGCGGGACAGTGCGCTGCCCCTCCTGCATCGCAGTCACAGATGCAGTAACATGACTGGCACAGAAATGGCCAAATAATGAACTCTGCACAGAATCCCGTGCAGAGTCAGCGGAACCAGCAGATTGGCCACAACACCGCCCCTCTTGCACTACAGGCACAACAGCAGGAACATGATCTCGACACAAACGGCAAGGCTGCTGTACAGAAACAAGGACAGCTGCAGCAACAGCAGCACCGAGACACGGAATCCCCGGCCACACAGCCTAAACTAACCCTCCCCCCGAATCAGCAAGGGAAGCGCCCACTGCAGAAAGAGACGTATGGACAATCTCTGCAACAACAACTGCGGAAGGAAACATTTGGACAATCTCGGCAGACTGCTGCCTACACTCAGCAGACACAGGCAAAAAATTAACGGACTAACAGGGGGTTGGGCGGCCACAAACAGCAGGAGCATAAGATGGCGGTGAAGTGGCAGGGCCGAATTACAGAGCTGTGCGCCCAACAACTCTCCGAAAACGGGGGAGTTCAGCAGAATTCATCCCCCGATGACGAGCACACGGACGGGCGGTCCACCCCAAACCCTGGATTAAGGCAGATGCGCTATCAGCAGGACGCCCCCCGTAATGGACACAAATCTGCCACCCCCTGCCGCTCTCAACTGCACTGAGGCTACAGCGACATCATCCATTCTCCCCACCATAACAGAGTCACCTTCGTTAATGGAGGGGGTGGAGAGGGCAACGGAGGATCTAATAGGACGACTCCCGATGGACCAGGCCGGTCCCGTGGCTGGACCTGCGGATACTCCTTCAGGTACGGCAATACTCCTGGCTGGACTAGATCACTACACCTCTCATCAAACATACGCTGTCGACCTGGCGCTGACCCCGCTGCTGGGGGATGCAGCAAGACAAGCCCTGAACCTCCACCAGGTACTGGGGGGTGACATACAAACAGGACCCTATCCACAGCAGCAGTCGGTGATCCATGAACTTCAGAGGCAACAAATTTGTACCCTTCCGGCCGCGACCTACGAGCCGCCTGAGGCGCCCCCTCCCCCTTTGGGGATTGAGGTACACATGAGGGACAACGCAATTACCCGGGAGGATTGGGAGAATCTAACACAGCAGCCTTGTTCACCACCCGGCCACGGCACTGCGAGAGTCCCCAAACATCTCTCATGGGAAAGAACAGTGAAAGCAAGGCTCGAAGTCATAACAGATACGCTACTTATGGGGCTCATGGCTCATGGGAACCACATGACCATTCCCCCACTGCACTGGGAAAGCATCCGGAGAGCGTTTATGAACACAGTTCCGTTAACACAATACATAGACAGTTTCCCTGACCCGCCCTTGATTGATTGGCACACAGTTGCAATGCGGATCTGAGACACCATATTTGACCTCAGGGACAAGGTGAGAACAATGAGACTACAGAAGGGACAGCACCAGACTGGATCTGAGCAGCAGCCCACACTGGAGCTCGCCGACCCAGAACCATCACAACAGCAAATCGACTGGGAGGGGATAACATGGCCGGCTGTAATAGTACAGGAGTTGGACAATGTCATGATGGGGGACCCACATGATAAAGCCTTGACGTTAACAGGGCCTGAAAATTTAGTCCCGCCTCACCTTCTCGGGCCCCTGGCACACGTTAAATCCCCCCCGGACAGGGGGGGCATGATACCCAGAACTGGAGTACACCCTGATGGGCATGCACAACAGCCCGAGGATGAATGCAGCTCTGAATCAGGATCGGATGACTCAGAGTACTCAGATACTTCGGATGAGTCAACTTTCGAATGGAATTTACCTGAGCTACACACCGTCCCCTTCACCCCGGTAAACTATCAGCCCCCCCTGCGCCTGACACCACCCCCACAGTGATATCAACTCCTAGAATAGCCTCAGGAGGACACTCCACATAACACTACAACAACAAAGACCCACCCCCTCACCCTACATCTCTTGGAGGAACCGCCTGACCCCGCTGATACTCCAGCAGCTGGCACAATGAGTCACGTACACAGTGTCACATGCAGTGACACATACAATTCAAGCAAAATGGTGCTAATTCAAGCACCAACAAGGATCCCTCCGCACAACCACCCATTGTTTGGTCTGCTGGAGTAATTGTTTTACCCCTGAGGAGGGTAAAGAAAGGTGTGGACTGGCAGATGGGGCTGCGCTATAGCCCATAGTGGGTCCCCAAACTGGCCGCAAAATCCCTCACAAGCGATCTACAACAAGGATATACAATACAAGGATGGAGGGGTCAGGCCTTCCAGGTGCTGACAAGGAACACGATTGAGATTCATGTTATGCAGAATGGTGACTCCAATGCCATCGGAACGGTCCTCCCACAGGACATACCGTTCCCAAATGGAGTGACCCCAATCCTCCTGCTATTCCCGCAGGCAGGTCGCTCACCACATGAGGACGCCCACCTGCAATGAATGACTAGACATCAGCTGTTGAGCTTGCCCATGAACAGACTACGACCAAATAACACTTGGAACGCAGAGGAGGAGGAGATACTCGAGGCACACCAGCAGTGGGATGACCCACCATTTATCAGGTACCTCCACACTGGGATCTGAACTCCCTATAGGAACCCGAGTCCCAATAATTGGTGCTCCCTCCACACAGTTTTCTGGTCCAAATGGAATAGATTCACCAGACCAGATGGATGACCGACACGTGGCAGGACAATTGGAGGTAGGGGGGACACCTATGCAACAACCCCAGGCTCCTCCGCACTAGGGCCAGCAAAGACAACCCCACTGCCCCTGCCCTAGGCCCCCTCGCCCAGTTCCGCCCGTGAGACGCATACCGATATGGGCAAAGAAAATTGCAAACGTAGATTTGGACATCAGGGCAATGAACGGTCTGGCTCAGGCCAACGAACAAAAACGAAAGGCTATCTGGAATCAAATCACTCAGGATACTAGTGGGGCATGGCCGGACGTGGTGACAGTCCAAGAGACCCACCTCACCGATTCCCCCACTACCAGGCTAAAGCGAAACAAATTTGGCTGCATACCTCCTTTGCGGCCCCGGCAAGGGCGACAACATCAACAGGTGTGGCCCTCTGTCTCCACCCAACATTTAGGCTCACCCCTGAACATGCAGAGTGGGACACAGAAGAAGGCAGATGGGTCTGGCTGAAAGTCTCATTGGGAACCGAAATATTGTATGTAGTTAGCATATACGCGCCTAATGACCCCGGACAAAGAGTCGCTTTCTAGTCAATGCTCCAACATTTGCTCCCTCGCGATGCCCCTATCGTCATGGTGGGGGATTTCAACACGACACCTGACCCACTGATTGATAGGCATTCCCTCACCCACAATACCCAGAATACTCCGGTGCACTGTGGTCCTGATGTCGCAGCTCTGGGACATATGATGGCGGATCTGGGTCTCATAGACTCGTACAGGCAACTCCATCCTTTTTTTTTTTTTTTTTTTTTTTTNNTTTTTTTTTTTTTTTTTTTTTTTTAGAACCTCTCGGTTCCGGCTCCTGCCATTCTGGGGAGCGACAGTCCGGTTCCTATTCCCCCGGCAAGTCAAAGATGAATACAATAACCACACGCACACGCTCCTCCCCATTCCGGTTGAGAGGTCCGAGTGATGACATTGATTACTTCCTTTGGGAAGGATATACCGCCCCTCACCCCTGCGTAAGTTAGCCTACTTGACTTAGGTTCTGACTGTTGTAAGCTTACTCCTCTCAGCTACATTGCTGTGCTAGACTTGTATACAGGCTAGCTTACTCCTCTCAGCTACATTGCTGTCTGATTCGGACTTGAGAGTTGGAGATGCTTGCCTGCCTCGTGTACTGAAAAATCTGCTGCCTACAAAAAAAACTTTCAAATATGTGAGGTCAAGGGGGGATAGAGGGATTGCAAACTTCAGGATCGATCTGAGCCATGTCTCAGAAGACATCTCGGGACTCCTCACAGTAGCAGATATTTGCACCATCTCGCCGTGCAAATCGTTCAACCACCACATGATAGTCACGGACCTATCCTTCCACTTAAACACATAAACAAAGGCCCGAGCTACTTCAAATTCAATAATACGCTCCTTAAACTCCCTGCTTTTGACACTATAGTTAAGGACTTCTGGGCGTACTGGTCGACACACAAACCCGAGGATGATAGGCTCATCCAATGGTTCAATGATGGAGTAGCACAACTTCGGGAAAGGGTAAAAAAATACTCAATCCAACATGCGAGGGAGCGGACGGAGAACCTCGAAAGACTCGTAGCCCGCCTGGAAGAATGGGATGCCCATCTCATGGAACATCCCTTGGATGCGGAAACCTATGATGCTCTCCAAAGGGCAAGGGCTCAGCCACAAGAATATCTTGATAACCAGAACCAGAAATGGAGAATCCAAGCACAAATCAAGAAGGATGCAACCGAAGGAATGATGACTAAGATGTTCTTTCGAAAAGCTAAGGCTAGAAATAGACAAAGCAGGTCGCTTCCTTGAGACACCCATTTGATAACAACCAACCGCCTGTGACCAATGCCTACAAGATAGTCGAGTATGCAGCAACATACTACCAAAGACTTTTCACATCGAAAACCAACCATCATCCACCCCACACCTTGCAGACAGCCAGGGACACCCTCCTAAATGTCATCCCGTCTCTCCTCACTACTCAACAACGAGAAGCTATGGAAAGACCCATTACACAGGAGGATATGTTGCAGGCCCTGAGGAATATGGATGATGAGAAGACCCCGGGTATCGACTCTTTCCCCAAAGAATTTTGGCTCCACTACTGGGACATATTTCAAGAAGATTTTTGCCAATATGTGAACGCAGTATACAGAGAGGAGACATTCGGGGATATGATTGGGCAAGCGGTCACAACCCTCATTTACAAAAACGGGGACAAGGAAGACAAAAGGAACTATAGGCCCATCACTCTCCTCCCGGTCCCCTATAAAATCGTGGCAAAAGTCTGGGCCAATAGATTACGCCCCCATCTCTCACATCTCATCCACCCTGATCAGTCGGGCTTCATGCCCTACCGAAACATTCAGGATAACATACTCTTAGTCAATGAAACCATCAGGTACGCAAAACAACGTAAAGTTGATGCTGTCATCCTCTTTATTGACTTTGAAAAAGCATATGACCACGTGGATTGGGATTTCCTAGAATTATGCTTAAACAAGATGAACTTCGGGCCTACATTCTTGAAATGGGTAAACATACTCCATTGAACTGCAGCCACAAACATCATGATGAACGGACACCTTGCGCCACCAATTAGATTGCAGAGATCTGTGAGACAAGGTGACCCTATAGCCCGATGCTATTCGTCCTGATGATGGAAGCATTGGCGGCAATGATAAGGGCCAACCTTGAGATACAACGAATAGCAGTGCAGAAAATCGCGAATCACCTTGTCCCAGTCACATCCATTTTTGCAGACGACCTCACTATCCTTTTTCGAGCTGACCCTACCAGCTTCCAGGCATTGGCACGGACGATCCACCTCTTTGAGGTCGCGACAAACATGAAAGTGAACTGGGGCACGAAGACAGAGGGATGGTGGCTCAGTGAAAATAACAATCCACCACCAGATGCACCAAGGGTTGACTGGAAACCTAGGGAACCAGAGTCTTGGGGGTAAACCTCACTGTTCTTGGCCTCCCTTATGACCACGGTGACAGTCTGGTGGGCAAAGCAATTCAACGCATGAATGGTTGGAAATCAACACACACCTCGTTGACCGGTAGAGCACTGGCGATCAATAATGCCATATTTGCGGCTATATGGTACAAAGTGGCCTTTTGGCAACTAAGCCGGAGACAGTTAAGGTCATTAAAACGTGCTGCGTCTGCCTACCTCTGGCGAGGGGACCATGAATTCACCACGTGTATTAGGAGGGTGGCATGGGACATCATCACACAGCCACGAGCCAACGGGGGGTTAGGCATAATAGACCTGGAGAATGAAACAACAAATTTGATTTTTAAGTTCCTCATAAGATGGTTGTTAGGCAATGATATCCCCTGGGCACCATATGCAGCCATGCAGATCTCCGCCCTGGCCCCACACTGCACAGATAGCAACCGAGGCCATCCACTGCAATGGTTAACTAACGAATATTGGTCGCTCCCCGCACCGCCTCGGAACAGAAGGGATGGTACGCCCGCCTCCACTGCCAAATGGGATCTCAACGCCGACTCCCTATGGACAGATATGCTGAGGCTGTGGAGAGAACGAGGTCCGACCCAAAAACCTGTCCCGCTTAGATGGGACGAAATATGGAAACAACCTCTGTTTGGGAGCCCCTTCATGTTAGATCATACAATTAATCCCTTTTCGCTGCAAATGGGCTTGAGATGGCTCCCTTGGGTGAGAAAACGGATATACACAGTGGCTGATCTGTGGAATATCCACGCAGGCACGTGGTTATCAGTCCAGGACCTTCGACAGAAGTTGCACCACGTCAGAAAGCCGGAAGAAGGACTGCAAGCGATCCAAGAGGCTGTTCCCCTGGCATGGGTCCTGGAACTCAAAAGATGCCCGACAATACGGTCGGGGGACTGGGTGGTGCGACCAGAGGACTGGCCGATTCCCATGGTGATATATACTGTAGAGGAGGTTAGCCCTCAAGAGGCGAGCCTTAGGGCATACACACCACGACTCCGAAGTGAAAGATGGTCCAAATTGGACTGACAAGACACCCTGGACCGCCAGGCACCTGCCGCAGGACTCGTCAAAATACGTGTGATCAGTGATAATGACAAAGGACCCTTCGTGTATGAGCCAGCTGTACCCCTCTGCCAGTTGTCATTCGACCCACAGGAATGGGAATGGGACAGGGGGGCCTCCCGTAAACTGCAGATATGGCAGTACACGGTAAGGGATGGGTACAAAACAGCAAGGAAACCGACATATATATCTGAACAGATCAAACTGCGGTGGGCAAGGGACTCGCCTCTCAAAGAAGAAGACCTGGACACAATCAGATGGGCCTCATACGCGGCTATACGACCTACAAACCTGCGAGCACTGCAGTGGAAGATCATCCACAGGTGTTTACCTACCCCAGACTGGATTGTGTCTAGAACAAATTTGGAAGACCGAGGTGTGCTGTCTCCACTCTGCTGCAGTGGGACCTCCCCTAAGAAACGAGCTACACTCGAACACTGCCTGGTGGACTGCACCATAGTCGCTCAACTCTGGCAATGGTGGGATGAAGCATGGCATCATCTAACTGGCAACCACCTCCCACGGGACCTCAAGATCCTCCTTTGGGGGGAAATGCCCCCGCAAAGGGCCAGGTGGACACCCTTTTGTCTTGACCTGCTGACAGTAACAAGACTACCAACGCTAATGGTTGTGTGGCGAATGAGATGTGTGCATGAGCATAGGCAGCATACATATGGTTTCATGGAGGCTCGGGCCTCAATTCTAGAAACAATCATTGTCAACACACATAAGGCCTGGCAGGAGCTCAAAAATATGCTGCGGAATGAATCAGCTATAAACAAATGGAAGGAACTCTCGTATAACTTTCGCTCTATCTGGGTGGACAGTGCAGAAAAACTCTGCGAATTGGATCATGATAACCAACTGCGATGGAAACAGTGGATGCTGACGGAACCACAATGGGAACGATTACCAAGACGCCATTTTCAGTTCCCATTCCAACCGACCAACTTTGTCCTTCTCCCGGCCTGATATCCCCCCTCATAGTTCCTAACCCTCTTTCTCTCTTGGGCCTTTCCAATCCCTCCCCCTAACCCTCCCTAAATCCTGCCCTACCACCCTCCCCACTACCTTCCCTCCCCTCCCTTACCGACCACACCCGCTTCCCAATCCCACCGCAGATGGCCGCCCAAGAAGGGACTTCCCACGGGTGGTACAGCAGAGGGGATTACTCCCCGGAGATAGAAGATGCACCCAGGCTCCACTATACATCGACTCTTGGACAACAGATTGTTCCTCACAGCTGGAAGGCTGCCAGACCAGTGGAGATAACCTCAGATAGACTCAAACAGTATGTGTGAACGACAATATAATGGCAACTCGACATTGTGAAGACACAATGACATGATGACACGATGGCATGGGTTTATGGGTGGGTGGGAACAAGGGGCGGCGGAGGCCGCCCCATACCAATCGATGGGTTGTTCTTTGGGATACGGGAGGGTGGGAACAAGTGACGTGCATAGAGTTAATGGGCTAAATGGGCTTATCGGTGTGCTTGGATGGAGGACAGGTGTAAAGGGCTCCATTCACAATATCCCACTCAATACGTGGCATTATGGGACAAGAGACACAACTAGAAACAACTTCAGCTGCAACTCATGCAATGCGGGGCTACTGTCAACAATGACGTAACAGACCCTGCATAATGCTATAAGTAGATGGACTGTAAGTGATAGGCATTCAGGCCTCATTAGATTGGCTTCGATGACTCAGTTTGGTTTCGAGATACTTTTGATCAGCGGGATAGGGTTCTCCCATCATCTGACATATATTGGTTAAACGTGCATACGTAGGCAGGTGGAGTTACCAACACATCTCTGCATCGGGACGCTGGACCCGATTTCCAGCAGATACATTCACAGCATTATACAGGGACGCTGGACCCGTTTTCCAGCAGGCGCAGCTCCCCACCAATAGATGGAGCCTTCAACGCTGGGACCTACTTACCAGGGATGCTCTTATCACCTCGCTAAGTAGGTTTCCCGTATACGAAGTTTCAAAAAAAAAAAAAAAAAGGAATGGAGTGTCATGGGAGAGATGGGACGAAGCTTCGTTGGCCGTGGGATACCAGTTTCGGGGATTTGGACGGGGGGGGAAGGGTGGATGGAGGGGAGATGGTGGTATAAGGGGAGAGGCCAGGACATGGACTTTCACCAACAGAGAATTTGCCTCTCCTGTTGCGCCAACGTGTTAAGCATGGGTCACATCTTCAGTGGTTCGTCGTTTGCTTCATCCTTCCAGCCCTAGTCGCTCCCCTCCTTCTTACGCCATAGCGTGTGTCTCATCTTCAGTGGTTCATCCTGTGCTGCGTCCTTCCTGCCCTATTCAGTCCTCTTCTTTACACGTCCACCCACAGCGGCGATACTCGACGATGCCAATTGTGTAACCTCCTCCCTTACCCCCTTCCTTACTCACCCCTCATGCCTCTGCACTAGCTCTCTAGTTACATCCACCTGTCATTCGTCTCCTTTTCCCACCTCTCTCGGCTTCGCTGCCTCTCAACAATTGCGTCCTCCGTTTCTACATCCGTTTTCCTTTCGAACGACATCACCACCGTCAGTCCCTTCTTCCGAAGTCAACTTCTTCTACCAATACCACTTTGGTCCTCTTCTTTACATGTCCACCCACAGCTGCGATACTCGGTGATGCCAATTGTGTAACCTCCTATCGTCTTGTCTACACTATGTTGCCGATGTTTTGTCTCTCTTGTTTCGCCGACGTCTTCTCTCTCGCCTGGTGACCTTACTCCATCTGCTGCGGCAGCGTCCACATATCGAATCGTCCTGCACACGGGAAATCCCGCTCTGGTCTTTACGTGACCAGGGGGCGTCGATGATCAAGTTCACTGGCGATGGGCGCCTGGCGAGGCAACCATCTCCATGCACTTGCGCGGGTCCTGGCAGACAAGCCTTGTCGTCCGCGGGCCGCGATGTGCTAGGGCTGTAGTTACTCTCTCTCTCTCTCTCTCTCTCTCTCTCTCTCTCTCTCTCTCTCTCTCTCTCTCTCTCTCTCTCTCTCTCTCTCTCTCTCTCTCTCTCTC
>BFEA01000169.1:2709304-2724555 GCA_003427395.1 Chara braunii | reverse complement strand
AGAGAGAGAGAGAGAGAGAGAGAGAGAGAGAGAGAGAGAGAGAGAGAGAGAGGTTCTGGGCTGGGTATGGAAGTCGATTATGGTGGTTCTTTGTTTTCTCGCCGCTATCGGGAGAGAGATCTTGTTGCTAACGATTCGGGTTTTTTGGTGGAGAGCAAGAGAAGAGACGTTGGACCAGGGGGAGAGATAGATGGTGGGTGAAAGTGTGGAAGGCATATTGTTGAAATCGGCGTCGTCTCCTTGTTGGTGGTGGTGTATGCACAGGTGGACATTATCCTCGACAGGGATTCTCTCGCACTGGAGGAGGTGCTCGATGAAGATGATCTCATAGAGGAGTGCAAAGCTTTGAGCTCCCACCTTGTAAGTACGACAGCAAACGCGGCCTCCATTTTCCTTGCTGATTTTTCGTGCTTGCCTCAGCCTGTGTGTTATTCTTGTTGCCTCTGCCTGTCCCCTTCTATTATATAATTATTATGCCTGTGCTCGCTTGTTGTGCGGTGTGAATAGTGTATTAACCATACCTTCCTCGAGAAGTCTATTCATATGACTGTGCTGGTGTTTTAATTTGTGAATTCGCACGTCCATCTACGGTTCTATAAGTGCGGGTCGCGGTGACGCAAATACCTCACGAACGAGGAAGGGGGTCCTAACGAATGTCTCGTTTTAGATGGCATTCTACTCGATTTTTCTATCGGACTTGAACAGATAACCGGTAGGTACATATTTCATGTCCGTCGTATTTGCCAGTTTCACCGAGTGAGGTCGATTTCAATCATTCATGCAAAGCACGGGACTGTCATAGTAGGTGTTCTGCTCGCTGTGTTAGCTTTCTTTCTCCGTAGGTTTGTTGACATGGTCACCCTTCGTCTCCTAGCCCTGCCTGGTTTCTCGAGCTCCTTTCCCGGAGATGGCCGGTCCGCTTTTCAAGAAGACTTAGTAACCGGAGTGCATGTGCCCGGGGCTGAGGACGCAAGGACGCCCGAAAGGAAGAGGGGGACGTCGAGTGTTTGCATAGGAGAATGATGATGGCGCTTGTTTAGGGGCGGGAGCATGGAGGGGAAAGAGTGAGGAAGAGGCGGAGAGAAAAGAGGGAGCAGAGGGGATGGCGAGAGAGAGAGAGAGAGAGAGAGAGGTGCTGGGGCGAATTGACACTTGATTATGTTGGTTCTTTGTTTTTTGACCGAGAATGCCTCTGTCGGGAGTGACATCTGGCAGTTAAAGTTTCAGTTTTTTGGAGCGGCAATAGGGCGGAGGGGGGAAAGAGACCTTGGGCCAGGCGGAGAAATGGTATGTGATTGTGGTAAGGCCTTTTTGTTGAACTCGGTGTCGACTCTTTGTTGCTGGTTATGCATGCAGGTGGACATTATCCTTGACAGGGACTCTTTTCTCATTGGAGGAGTTGCCTGACAGAGATGCAAGTATCCAAGGGTTCAAAGCTTTAAGCACGCATTAGCTCTCCTTGTAAGTACGATTGCAAAGCGAGCCACCTCCATTTACCGGTCTTATTTTAGAAAAACGCGTCGTCTGTAAGTTTCTTTCTTATTGTGTTATATCATATATATGATATTATATATTGTCATAATTACCCTCATTAGCTGTCGTTATGTACAGTCCTTTCCGTCCTTTCATATTGTGGGGGGGGACGCCCAGGTTTTCTCCCTTCTCAGTTCTCGCATGATGCCTTCGGTAATTTGTCAGAACACCCAGTTTTGTGATTCTTTTCTTTTCTTTTCTATTGTATATGTGATTATTTTCTTTTTTTTTCTATGATATATGTTTTTTGTAGTATGTTTCTGTTTTGTTATCTTCGCCTTTGCGCTCCGATACACGTTCTCATAGTTGTCCGAACCCGGTTCCACAGGTTCTGTCGGACTCATCGTTGGCGGGGAATTGCAGAAAACGTGGTCGCACTCACGTTTGGCGAGAATATAATTTGCAGAAAACGTGGTCGCACTCACGTTGGAAAGCAGTCGGATTCTGGACGGCAAGGTGTGCACAAATGAATTTGCGAAAAATGAAAGGTGGAGATTGAAACTGAAGAGGGACGGCTTCCGTACCCCGAGTGGACGTGGCGGGGGGGGGGGGGGGGGTCGGTGGGGAGTCGTCGTGGGCGTCTTCTGGGAGGTTGGAGTTGGTGGAGGCAAGGACGGAGGAGGGTCAGATTGCTTTGATTGTGTGGGAGGGGGGGACGACGTAGCGGTCGGGGTAGTGCGGAGTGCAAACCCTTTACTCGTCGTGGAAGGAGGGGGGCAGCTAATGAGCTGAGGGAGCGAGGTCTCCCATACCTGGCAACGAAAGGCGGAGGCGCAGGTGAAATTGTGGGAAGTGAAAGGTGGAGATTTTTGAAAGCATCATAGGACGGCGAGAATCGCCACGTGGGGGGGTGGGGTGGGGGATGAGTGGGTGGGTAGCCGGCTTGGCGGGCTCGGGGAATGCTGAAATCGGTGGGAAGGGAAGAGGCAGGGTGGTGGATTGGATACACGTAGGCGTCGCGAAAGAGTCGGCGTATCGTTTTTATTAGGGTATATTAGGAAGAGGCGGATTTCAGAAGGGGGGTGGGAGGGAGGGCGGACGAGGTGAACAAGCGCCCTCCAGTAGGGTTGGGTATACGTGAAGGGTAGGTGATTTGCTGCTCATGCACCTCGAGACAGCCGTAAGAGGTCAGGACGAGCGGAGGAAGAACGCTGAGCGGTCGGTCGACCCATTTGTAAAGGTCGGTCTCGGCGGGAGGAAAAATGTTTTGGCGCGTGACCGGCCTTGCTACGACGTCCCCAGTAAGTAATTTTATTCTTGTGAATATACCCCGTCCTCCCCCACTTTTCCCGCCTTTGCTTTCTCTCGTCATCGTGTTTGGTTTGTTCTGTCCCCTCTCCTCGCTCATTCTTGGTCCGTAACCCTCTTTCCCGCCCTTTTTCCCGCCCTTTTTTTTCTCGCCCTTCTTTTTCTCGCCCTTCTTTTTCTCGCTCTTTTTTTCTCGCCCTTTTTTTTTTTTGTTTATCCCCCTTCTCCTGTCCTCGTCCTTCCCTCTGCTCTATGAACTCTCCGACTCGTTATTTGTTGTCGAAGTTGTGACATCTCTCGCTGTTCTCTCCTTCCTTCCTGCTTACGGGATTTCCCTTGGCTACCGTTCTTCCTTTTGCCGTCGCGTTTCCTGACCCTCCCTCGTCCACCTTGCCCGTCTTGCAAGACGGAAAAATTCTCATGTCCAATCTTCTGTCCGCTCTCTCCTCACGGTACGTCAGTCCTGCAGAAATGTGTGTGAATAGGAAGACATTTTCCCTCTCCTTATCACTTCTCTTTTCTATTCTTTTCTTGGCTATCTGCGTATCGTTTGTTTGTAGCGCTATTTCGCTGTCGTCTTCGCCTCTTTTAGTCATTTTTGTCCTCCTTTTTTTTTTTTTTTAATAGTGTAATTGTCGTTTCCTCTTCATTCTCTTTCATGCCGGTATCTCTGCTCCCCCTTGTTTGCCTTATCTTCCTAACCCCGCCGGTTTCATCTCCTTGTGTTCCTTTCTGTTCTATGGTTTGTCTCCTTTTGACCTTCTTTCCTCCATTTGTGTTTCTGATTCTGGGCTTCAGCAAGCAGCACGGGTGGAATATCCGCATCGTCATATAAGCGCGCATCGTAGCGGGGAACATCCGTCTCGTCAAATGGTTTTCTGCACCCTAGTTTCGACGTAGATAAGCGCATCGTAGTGTCAACTGACATAAGCGCATCGTAGCTGAGATATGCGCATCGTAGTGCAACTGAGATAAGCGCATCGTAGCGTGGAACATCCGTATCGTCCTGTTAACCCGTCTTCGGAGCGGAGGTGCGTGTGCGCGTGCGCGTGGTGAGGATGCGCTGAGGCAAATGAAAGGAAGCGAATGAGTGTTCGTGTATCGGCATGATGGTGGTTGTTTAGGGGGAGGGAAAGAGGCGTAGGGAAAAAACAGGAGACGGGGGCGATTAGGTGGAGAGAGAGAGAGAGAGAGAGAGAGAGAGAGAGAGAGAGAGAGAGAGAGAGAGACAGAGAGAGAGGTTCTGTGCTGGGTATAGCAGTCGATTATGGTTCTTTGTTTTCTCGTCGCTATCAGGAGAGAGATCTGGTCACAAATGATTCAGGTCTTTTGGGGAGGCGGTAGGAAATTGGGAAAAGGGAGATTGGACCAGGGGGAGGCATGGTGGGTGGAGAGATGGTGGGTGAAAGTGTGGGAGGCATATTGTTGAAATCGGCGTCGTCTCGTTGTTGGTTGTGGTGTATGCACAGGTGGACATTATCCTCGACAGGGATTCTTACACACTGGAGGAGTTGCTCGATGAAGATGACCTTATACAGGAGTGCAAAGCTTTGAGCACCCGTCTGCTCACCTTGTAAGTAGGACTGCAACCACGGCCTCCATATTCCTTGCCGATTCTTCGCGAATGCCTCAGCCTGTATGTTATTCTTGTTTGCTCAAGCGTCTTTTCTATTATATAATGATGCCTGTGCTCGCTTGTTGTGCGGTGTGAATAATGTAATTCCTGAATAATTCTCCATCTGCGATCTTATAAGTGCAGGTCGCGGTGATGCAAGTACCTTATGAACGGGGGAAAGGAAGGGGGTTCTATCGTAATGTCTGGTTGTAGACCCTATAGTAACTGGAAGAATTGGTGGCATTCTATTCCTTGATATGTTTCTATCCGACGTGAACCAGTATCCTGTAGGAACATATTTTAAGTCTGTCGTATTCACCATCTTTATTTTATTTTATTTTTCTTAAGTATTCACCATTTTCCCCCAAGTGAGCTTGATTTCAAACTAAACAGACTCAATCGTGCAAAACACTTGACTTTCATCATAGTCTGTGTTTTCGTCGCTGTGTTAGCATTCTTTCTCTTTAGGTTTGTTGACATGGCCACACTTCGTCTCCTAGGCCTACCTGGTTTATCGAGCTCCTTTTCCCCGACTGGCGGTGCCAGGCCTCCGTTCTTACCGTTTTTTAAAACTACCACTACCTGCAGGCCTCCAAATTTCGTGTAGTAGCCGACTACTACCAGAAGTGTCATGTCATGTCAGGAGGCTGGGCCCGCCGTCGATAAAACCCATCGGCGGCGTCGGTGCGTCACAGGCCTCCCGACATCATGGAGCCTTTTCAGTGACCGGTTTGTGCTCTTTTCTCGTCATTGCGCTCTCTGTGCATGTCCTCTTCGGCGGGTTTCATTTTGAAGCAGCCTCTTTCGCATTTCGTAGTTGGTGGTTGTCGCGGCGTAATTCTCCTGACTTTTTTATTTATTTATTATTTTGTTGTCCTCTTCCGGGGTGTTTGTATTTTGCTCCCCCGGGCATCATCGCTTTCCAGGCGTACCCTCATGGGTTTCCTGATTTTTCTTATGGTAATTGATGGGACGTCCCTCCATCGACGAGTTGGTGTTTCTTTCCTGTAGCAGGAAGAAAGCTTTCTCCCTTACTGCTTGTCCTTTTTCTTGAATGCATTATATCGATCGAAATGGAGAAAAGCCATGCGTGCGTATGACTGTTCCGTCTTCCTCTCTGAGTGTCTTTTCTAATCATGAAGCCTCATGATGGAACCTCGGGCTTTGTTCATCTCTCTCATCGCTTTTACTCTTCCGCTGTCCTCTCATTCTGACTCTTCTTCGCAAACGTCGGGTTGATTCGCGGCGTGGTCTCCCGACCAACTTCCCCGTCGTGCCGGATCCTTAGGCAATCGTCTTTTGTGTCTCTCCCTCCCTCCTCCCCCTCCGTTTCCCCTATTTTGCAATATATATCTGTTCCCCTCGCGCGGGACATATATATTATATTGAGGCATATACCTCTCTCTTTCTTCCTCTTCACTTACGGCAGCTCAGTGGAGCTGCTTTTGCTTTGCCTTCTTCTCTTTTCGCTTTTTCCTTCGAGATATCTCGATCGCCGTCGGGGTTTTCAGGCAGCTTTGTTGATGCAGTGCAAGTAGTGGCCTATCTTATGCACATGCGTACACCTTGATCTATAGCCACGGTGTTAGTGCGCACCCGTCTTTTGTCTGTCCGCTTCCTTCTCAAGGTCCAAAATGAATTTGATTGCCAAGGGAAGGGTCTGTCTTCCTTTTATCACATTCTCGTCTGCCTTGTAGAATCTGACCCTCAATAGTTCGTCTACATTTGTGTGTTTGTGCTCGACTTGCTTAGTGTCGATGCGCTGAAGTGTCTTTACTTGCTACCCTCTTCCCCCGCACACAACGCACCTTATTTTCACTGCATCTGGCCGGAAATATAGCTTGTATACATTCATTTTTAGGGTGCGTTATGTTCGGGGGAAGACGGTAGACACTGCATTCTCAGTAAGATGAGAGGAAGGGTTTGCGCTTTTCTAGACTCTGCATTAATCGTGTGATAGGTTAGGAGCGGTCGATTAATTCCGGCGAAGGATTTTGTTCGGAGGAGTTTACGAATTTGATACAACTTGCATCTATAACGTGTGGTCTACGACGGCCGGATGCGTTTTTGACAGCGCATGTTAGTATCTACTCAGTCGAATAAATGCCCGTGCATCGTGTGAGGGGCTCTCTTAGGTTCAATGACGCAGTGGTAGTTAAGGCCATGTGTGTGTGTGTGTGTGTGAGAGAGAGAGAGAGAGAGAGAGAGAGAGAGAGAGAGAGAGAGAGAGAGAGAGAGAGAGAGAGAGGTGCAGCGGAGTTGGTGAGGGATGCACGTGTGTGCCGAGTGTGGTCATGATGGATGGAAATTGTTCCGTAGAAAGTGTGCGGACTAAGATAGAGGAAGCTGGGAAGAAAGAGAGGATACCTCGGGAAAGAAGTCGAGGAGGGATTGTAGGGCGAGTAGAGGTGAGGCCTGCCAGTTTCTGCTGGAGGAAGGTAGGGGGCCGGGGTCTTCAAGGCAGGGTTTGTTTTTTGTTCTTTGGGACTCACTAGCGGAATTTTTAAATGTGGTATCCGGTGTTTACCGCTTGAGAGTGCCCCCATTCGTCATTTAACAAAGATGATGAGACATACACGGGTGAATGACCGGTTCAAAGAAACGTCGAAAAGGCTTGAAGTGGACTGACAGGACGAGCGGGTCAGCGACTGACGACTGGGCGCACGGAATAGCGGTGAAGAAATCAATGAACGAATATGACGCGGTGGGGGAGGATGAGGGATTACGTACTCGCCGATGCATATGGCAATGACTTAAGGAACAAACGGGCACATGACTGAGGCGTAGAAGGACGGCTTGATACGGTTAGCGTACTAGATGAGAGTGACCGATAATTGGGTGGGTGAGTGAGCGTGAACATCCTAGTGCAGAAGGAGAGGAGTGAGTGCTGAAGGAGGAGGGGGGGGGGGGGGGGGGGGGGGGGGGGGGGGGGGGGGGGGGGGGGGGGGGAAGTTGGTGAATGAGAGGAATAAACTAGGGATGGAGGAATAAACTAGGGATGGGTGGATGGTCGAGCTAGTAGGGGAAGATTGGCGCCGAGCACAGGAAATGAGGTAATGAGAAAACTTTATGAAAAAAAAAAGTTATCTTCTGACTTGTAAGATGATCGCTGAGCGCCTAGGACGCGGAAGATGGATGCTGTTTGTTTGTTTAGTATTCAAATTAGTACGTTCAGCGATATGGAATAGAGCTTGTGGAATATCACGGCAAAGCCAGACCATTTTCTGACAGCGTGTGATAGGTGCAAAAGCGGTGATGAATGATGGGATGATGGAAGGACGAGAGCCGACGACTGAGTGATGAGCGAGTTGAAAAATGAAGTGAAAGACCTTGGCGTCGGTCACGTAGTTTGCCCAGTTTCTATAAGACTGGGAATGACACATTTTCATTTCCCGGGTGTGTTTCTTTTGTTAACTGTGGGATGGTGGGACGATGAGTCAGGTCATTTTCGACGTGAATGAATTTTTGCGAGCGTTGTCGAATCATACTTTATTCTGGATTATTGACCGACTCTCGTGTGACGCCTGTCGGGACAGAGACGCGGTGCGCCTTGGCTGTGGAATGCATCATCTATGCCATAGCCATTATCAATCTATTGCGACTGCCGCCGTCTGTCCTGAAGGGCGTCCAACATTTCCTCATGGTACACATCCCTATCACCCAGATATACGTTGTCCCTATTGTGCCCAAGGACGCTATCAGAACTGTATGATGCCGCACTGTGATGAACGTCCTGCCGTGTTTTTGACATGTGGACAACACGTCCTCTGTAAGGACTTTTGATGGGATGGTTCGTGCTAGCCGTCCTGCAGAATGCTGTGCTGCCGCAGCTCTCCTTGGGCATCCTTGTGAACATCCACATCATCCTCACCGTAGCTGTCCTATCTGCCGAGGKGGGGGYAGGCAAARAAAAAAARAARAAAAAAAAAARARAAAAAAAAAAAAAAAAAAAAAAAAAAAAAAAAAAAAAAAAAAAAAGATACGTTGATCTGTGGGATGTGTTATTTGCTTTGTGATAATTGGATTATCTTTCTTTCCCTGTCAGGTTTGGTTTACTCCTCCCCTTCTTTACCTCTTTGCCTTTTGGCTGCGTGCAAGTGGGTCCTTGTGACACACGGGGATGGGGGCAGCCAGCGCTCAACCTGTCATCCACGTGGCTGGCCTTGTACGTAAGAGGTTATCAACAGGTGGAGCTTTCCTTACCTCTTCCCCCTCCCCCTTTTTTCCTTTTCCTTTTTTCTTTCCCCTTTTTTGCGCTCTGATTCACAATGTGACAATGTATGTAAGAGAACAATAATTTAGACCTAGCGAAAAAAGAAAAAGAGTAGGTTTTAATTGGCATAGTTTTTGTACGACTGGGAATGACACATGGTTTCATTTCCCGGTCGTTTTTCTGTCGTTTGACCTATACAAGAATGTTTTGACATCCTGGTTGGTCTTGTCCCGTCGTTTGGCCTGTGGGCAGGGGCGGTGCTTGCATGTGGGACTTGTCATCTGGGATCTGTTTTGTTGCCCCCTGTTCTGTATTATTTGGCTGTTCCCTTCCTCTTTTCTTTGCCTCTTTGCCTTTTGGCTGTGTGCAAGTGGGGCGATATGACACACGGGGGTGGGGCTAGCCGCCGCTCAACCTACATCCACGTGGGCGGCCTTGTACGCAAGAGGTTCTGAACAGGCGGAGTTATAAGGAAGAAGATAAAAAACTGAATTCATTTTTCCTGGTTTTCTTTCTTTTATTTTTTTGTTCTTTTTTTCTTTTTTTCGTATTTGCGCTCTGATATTCTTGTGACAATATATATCAGAACACAAGACTTTAGGCCTACAGTAGCGGAAAGAGAACAGGAGTAGGTTTTAGCCAACGTGGTCGGTTTGTTCGCATGTTCTTTTAGGCCTATAGGAGAGTAGGGATATATATTTATTAGTTTTCAGCATGTGTTTAGGAGTAGGCGATGCGCTACACTTGTGTAAGCACAACTGAGCATAAGTCTCTGGCGGGGAGGATAGGGGTGTGGTGTTGGCTGGATGATGAATTCGTATTCATTCGTGGGAGGGTCTTTCTGATAGGTGTCGTTGGGACAGAGGGGGTGTCTGAATGTTTCCGGCGTCTCTAAGCGACATGCCGCGGATGTGTTCCTCTTTGTTTCCCATTTTTTTTTAAAACCTCGCTGTGAATCCCGCGACGTCTAGTTGAGGAGGTTTTTTTTTTTTTTTGGTCAGAAAAGGAGGCGGCAATTAAGAAGAATATTGTTCGGCCGGTTTCTCGTTTAGATTTGCATTACCTTTGGGAAAGCATTTACTTTTTTGTTTCCCAATTTTTTTTTAAACCTCGCTGTGAATCCCGCGACGTCTAGTTGAGGAGTTTTTTTTTATTGTTTTGGTCAGAAAAGGAGGCGGCAATTTTTGACTCTTAAGAAGAATATTGTTCGGCCGGTTTCTCGTTTAGATTTACATTACCTTTCGGAAAGCATTTGCTCTTTTACAAGCTCGACAATCCAGAGGTGAACTTTCAACCCTAGAACGAAGATTCCTGTGGAGAGCGGGTGGAGGCGTCAAGGAGCGAGCAAGTGAGCCAGTGAAGACAACAACCTAAGTTGGGAACGCGGTTCGTGGTTGGTTCTGTGTCATCTCACTCTCTAGTGGGGAGACGAAAAAGGTAAACCCGCCAGTTTTTTTCAATGGTGTGGGTGGTGGTGGGGTCCATGAATCGAGGATTGATGGAATGACTTTCATCAAACGGATAAATATTGGCACCGTGATTGCGACCTAGCAATGACACTGTCGAATGGTGGCAGATATATGTCTGTAAGATTTTGTTCTTCGGGATAGGTAGGTATCCTTTTCCAAACGCTCGGCAAGTGCTCCTCTGTTGCAGTAACATTGGCGCACGGCACTCACGTGTGAATGGTGTTTTGTCGCTTTGTTTTAATTATCGGAAAGCACGAACAATTTTATCATCAGAGAAGTGGAAGGGGCCGCGGACCCCACAGTTCGACCCATAAAATTTCCGGTGTTTCTTAATCATGCGTGAATCTGTGAATTCTGTCACTTCATTTCCGTGGGGTGTATATGTATAGGTAGCAGCTCTGTGGGGTGTATATGTAAAGGTAGAAAGTGTGTTACTCAGTTGCTCACAAACAACTACGCCGCGCGTGCAAGAGAGAGAGAGAGAGAGAGATATGTAACGGAATGATTCAGAAGCGGGAGATGCGGGACAGTCGATGGTTTTGCGTGTCGTGTCAGTAGATCACGTCAGTAGACAGGTTCGATTCGCTAGTGTTCACTCAGCTTCCTTTTGCCAAGCTTAGTGTAAAATGGATGGAAGTGTTGGTATGAAGTGTTCAGGGACGTGCTTGTCAGAGTGAAATTGTCGAGAAACATCACTCTTTCACAAATGCCTTGTTGTCTCGATGACGACCGGCACCTGACCTTGGCTCCCTAAGTGGTGTGGCATATTCTAATGCTGAACTTTTCTCTTCCCCACAACGAACGCCAGCTTCCTTTTTCTCTGTTTTCTGTCTATTCTACTCCTGTGTTTGAGTTCTTTCAGTTTTATTGGGGACGTCCCTTTCTCAATTATGCATCTCAGCCTCCAGACGTTTGTCGAGTATGAATAATACGAATAGATCAGTTATTGGTCTGGTAAAAGTGGGGATAAGAGCGTGTATTAGCTTTACATGTCCAGCTTGTAAAGCTGAGTGAGTACTTGTCTCGCTTCTGTATTATCCTCTCCTCATCGTTTCCTCTGTTCTTGTCAGTCGCCTTGATCTTATTCCGCTCCTCATACTTGTTTTATGTCGTCTCCTCTCCTCATCTCGTTTCCTCTGTTCTTGTCAGTCTCCTTGATCTAATTCCGATCCTCATACTTGTTTTATGTCGTCGAACTGCAATCTTCTGGTTGCCTTTGCGTTCTGGAAAGTGCAGGTTGTCGTGCTATTTCGATATCAGATCACCTGTGGTCCCGGTTGCTCCACTCTCTTCTTTCGTCCCTTCCCCTCTTCTTTTCTGCCCTCGTTTTTTTTCTTCTGCCCAATCTCAGTCGTTAGCCGTCTTGTCACTCGCGCCATTCTCTGTGAAATGATTAAAGTCAGCTGCACAACTTACGGAGGGACCTATGTGTGTGGCTGTGTCACGAAAGGTTATTATGATTTTCATGAATGATGTTGGCTTCAGCAGTCTCTTTAGAATTGCAGGATCCACTGTGTTTCGGACGGTGGCTTTTTGTTGGTCCAAGTGGATCACACACACACACAGACACACACACACACACAGATAGAGATAGATAGATAGATAGATAGATAGATAGAGAGAGAGAGAGAGAACCATGATTCGGCACACAACCAGTCAGCTAGTTCTGGCTTGGACTGCCAAACGGTACATATATACGACTAGCAGACTAGCCGTCAATGACGGCACTCTTGCAAAAAATTTGGAGGAAAGTCCGAGAAGTACTTGAAAAACAAAGGGGGGGAAAAAGTAATAGAAAGTTGGGGGGGGGGGGGGTCTGTCTCTGTTCTGTGTTCTCTCCCTCGCAAGGGCAAAGGCGTGCATAATGTGTAGATCCGTTGCAATAGATATATGACTACAAGGTCGTGCATTGGCAGGAGTGACAAGTTTTCATGGTAGCGAAGTGTGTGGAATAAGTGGGCTCCACTGTAGGTCGCCAGCTGCACACGTCCGTGCACGCCGTTAAAAAGGATGACAGGCGTTGTTATGCTGGGTTGTGAAGGCGGGTAGGCAGGTAGAGGGGGGTGGTCAATGCGGAGTCACTCTTGACTTTGTGAATATTGTTCACCGAGTATGCGCTGAGTATGCTGCTGCTGCTCCATTTCTGGCCCGATTTTGCCCGGTAAGAAGCTTGTTTAACTGGCCGTCTTGGATGTTGGCAGTCAGGGGTTGTGTAAGCCTCTTCGGTCAGATCCATTTGAAGCAACACTTTTGGCAAGCAAGGATGAATCCAGGTAGTTTTCAGACCAGGTTCGTGGTAAGAACTTAGCACAGACATAACTCCGTTCTGGTGTGTCGCTGAGCCAAGGTGTCCGAGCCCAAGTTGCAGCGCTGATTTCCTCCTTTGTTTTGACGATTCCATGATGGTTACGGTGCCTCCTTGAAGAACCTTCCATGTTTGGTAACCGGGAAATCCTCAACTCTTATTCAAGCTACCTTTGAAGCTCGTGGTGGCCTTACCAATCAAGTGGCAGGCCGTACAATGCTGTTATGTTCAATATCAGAAAGCACGAACCTGGCCGTTAGATGGTTTAGATTCGTGCATTATAAACATGATCCTTGCGTCATTAGAGGCTGACCTAATTGCAAACGGTAACTGACGTAGTTTTCTGCGATATGTAGCAAAATCTGAAATAATATGGGGTTTGCTATGGAGGACACGAACAGAGGCTGCAGGCGGCGAAGGGATTGTAGTAGTAATACCATGTGTCCTGTCCTACTTTGCAATTCACAGACCCCTGCTTTAGTGGAACACTTATTTGTTGGGCCTCCTGACTGGTGCGTCCGCAAATTATAAAATGATGGAAAGAAGACTCGTTTGCCTCTTAACAAAGTTCTCTCTGCATGGAACCTGTTCTCAGGTTGCGGCAGGGTGTCCAGCCATTTTTCACGCATTCCTATCCTCCAAATCAGTTGTATTACGGATGTGGAAGCACATGTTTCTCTGCTCGTTTGACTCGTTAGGGGATCTGCTTTTCGGCTTGTCTCTGCATTTGCAGGTTGGCCTGTTGCATGCGGCTTTTCTCAACTTGTGAAATTTTGTCAATCGGTTTATGGCATAAGCAAGTATGAAGCTAGGGGTACTCCCTCTGGCGGAGGGAGTGTGTTCATTTGTATGCCAGCATGGAAGACGTTGGCCTGTCGTTGTGCTATTTTTTATTTTGTGCTTTTGCAATTGGTTTGCGTTTCTCAGCCTTCGGGCCAAACCCCAGGTACTGCAGCTTCTTCGGTATGTGGTCGAGGAGCCTTCTCCTGAAGCGGATGAGAAGCGGGTGTTCAAGTAAGTCTGTCTCTTTGAAACATTGCCTGGTAGTTTCTGTCCCTGACTTTGAAGTTTGCTGTGCTTTGGGATTTTGTTGGCTTTCATTCTTGTTATAGTTGTCCTCTTTGTGATCTCAATTAAAACACATCTGATAAAAAATTGGGACGGGGAAGTGCATGCTTCAAAGAATTAGGAGCAGCACTGCATGCACATCCCAATGGATGTGGAGGGATCCCCGATCACTATGGCGGGCTTTCGTCTCTGTTGGACTTGTAGGTCTCACAGTCAGGCAGGCTTTGACCATTATGCTCTGCAGTTGCGCTTTGTGCTGACCTGAGTCTGCCGTTGTGCACCTCCGTTACTCTTTACGTGATTGTGTTGATCTAATCGCCTTGGAAATGAACAGCGATAGGTCAGGCACCTACTATTGTGGTGAAAAAGTGCAACCTGAGCCTGGAGGTGCGAAGTGTTGATTAAATCCCAAGCTTCTAATGGCTTGGCAGTTCAGACTGTTATATGCTTGGGATGTCTGGCATGCAGGCGTTGAGGGTTGAGTCTTAATAAGACGTATTTGCTTGCTGATTGTCCGCAGACATGGATTCGTTATTTTGGCTGGATGCTTGGAGGTTTCCAGCGGATAGCCAGATTTGCCTTCAACATGACTTTTTAAGCACCCCAGATTCGGCATCTGCCCTAGATCAACTACTCGCCATGCAAGGTTCTACCAAACCAATCAGCACGTATACATCCTGAAATGAAAGAGTGGCCTTTCAAGCTTGGCTCTCACCGATGACCAGTTCCCACATATCCTACACATTCAATCAAGCTTGTCTAATCAAACATGTAGTCAAGGTGCAAGGGATCTTGCCGTTCGGCCGCTGTTACCTGCATCTTCACGGAGAATTCTATTTCACTGAGTTTGTTCTTTTGCCATTTGCACTGCTGCAGGATGATGTTGGTATGTGCAGTGGTCAAATGGAAGATGGTGGTTGAGAGGATCCTTTTCACTCGTTCTTGTATTTAATCAGCCCACTTTATTTCCTTCTCTCTCATGTTCTGGTTTACCCGCTATGGTTTTTTGATTAACGACATGGAAGAGTATGTTGGCAGAGGCATGTGTTAGGCGTTTCGCTTCATGTGTGGTGTGTTTTTTTTCCTTTTGCTTGTGTCTTAATTTGCATGGGTGTCTGATAGTGGCCTTGAGCTGCACGGGGCATGTGTATTCGGGGTAGGATGACCTTCGCAATGAATTGCTGTGTGAGTGTGAACATACTGTGGAAGATGTTGTCTGCATCCTCTGGTCGAGTTATTCACAAGTGATGCTGTCCGACATGACATTTCAGGTACCCGTTTGTGTCCTGTGAGGTATTCACTTGTGAGATTGACTCGGTATTCAATACCCTGCTGGAAGATGATGAGGTGAGTCTGTTTCTCCTCTCTGGTCTGTTAGATGGCAGTCTTGCAAATATGTGGCGATTGGTTTCTGCATTTCCACGATGGTGAATGTGCGAGGGTTGTGTGGGTAGAGGCCAGGAAAGGAATGTTGACACCAGTGAAATTGGATGTGTTCTGACACCAGGCGCGCTAGTGCGGATGTAACTCCAGTGCACTCTGGTAATCCCGTTCGTTGTGTTTGCTAAATGCAAGTTTGTGATCTTTCTGTCACTGAAAATTGTTAGCCCGTGTCCGGATTACTACTGCCTTAATGTGATCTTTCTGTCACTGAAAATTGTTAGCCCGTGTCCGGATTACTACTGCCTTAAACTGAAACTAATGCTCGGGCATTATGTACGAATATGATGCCTGCCTGGTGTTTATTCGTTTACAATGCCTGGGTATTATTCGGCAAAATGGTATGAACTTTGCTGAGAG
>BFEA01000169.1:2694095-2709284 GCA_003427395.1 Chara braunii | reverse complement strand
TCTTTTCTTCCCCCACTCATAAAAAAATAAGAGAACAAAAGAAAATCAACAATTCGGTGGAAAAAAATGTTGCTTAGAATTGCGATGCAAATAGCTGGGGATGACTTTAGAATTCCGTACTAGTTCGAAGGTAAGAGAATGGAATAGAAAAATCAAGGTGATGTACACTCCGCTGAGGTTAAAAAACCCTTTCAACTTCTTTTGAGCCCCCTTTCAACCCCTTTGAGCCCCCTTTAAACCCCATGTATGCCCCACGTCCTCCCCTTACAGGGCGTTCTGCCAATGCCTCAACAATAACGTCTGGGTGTTTTATTTGAAAATAATGCGCGGGTCTTCTATTGCAAGGGGCGTTATATTCAAGACAAGATAAACTGAATAAAAAGTATGTATACTACTAGTTTATGGTAAATGAAATATAAAGCGGGCGTTCTATTTTGGGGGATAAGACAGTAGCAGCTCTAGAAGTGGCGTTCTATTTTGGGGGATAAGACAGTAGCAGCTCTAGAAGTCTGCGTCAGCAGCAGGTATGGAGTGCATGTTATGCCGCGGGGATCCTTTGTTTGTTTGGTTCAGGAGGCTCTTTACTGAATTTCGTATGCATGCAGAAGCTTTTCTGTGCTAAAAGACCCTTGTGGCGAGGGTGTCTTTACAGAGTGACATGATATTGCCGAGGATGTTACAGCAGTGAAATGGTTGCCGAGTGACCACTGGAATTTGGAGTCTTCTAGTGTCGCAAAGACTGAGCGG
Source organism: Chara braunii (assembly GCA_003427395.1). Classification (NCBI taxonomy): domain Eukaryota; kingdom Viridiplantae; phylum Streptophyta; class Charophyceae; order Charales; family Characeae; genus Chara; species Chara braunii. The sequence continues at coordinate 2,708,537 of BFEA01000169.1, read as the reverse complement.
TTTTGAATATCCGCGGTGGAGATATCATAGAATGAAAGCAATTCAGTGGGTGGAATTCACGTCATTCCCACGTTGCATGCTGGAAAACTTTCACGGCCTCATGTTTTGAATTTCCATTGTGAGGCTAGTGTAACGTGCAGATATCACCGCAGTTTAGTGGGTATTACATGTATTTGTCATGTGGATCCCTGATAACCTTTGCACGCTGTTGTTCGGCTCATTTGACTCTGAGCCTCAGCTAGGGAATGGGCACTTCACTCTGGCGGAGCAAAGACATCTTTGTGGCTATTGTCTGTATTGCTAGACAGGAGGGAAGAGAATGATGTAGGGGCCTTGGTTACTATCATACTATGTGATAAAATGAAGCTTACTCTCCCAATCCTCTAATGCTGGTAATTTTGGCCTCCACTTGCCCAGGTAAAGAAAATTCCGGGTAAGCCACTGCTGGTCTAGCAGCTAGGCCCTACTGGTGTCTAGAGTCATGCTTGCTGAGTACGGACAATTGCTTCAATGTTCGTTCTTCCGACAGCTTCTCGCTCGAAGTGGCCATGGTGTTGGGGGGTAAGCAGCAAGTGGCTGAACTTTCTCTTCTGATGGATGGGTAGCGGAGTTGATTTGCCACCCAGTTTGATGTTAGTCTCGTAGGCAGGGTTTGGAATGAGATAACAAGCAAAGGATATGGTTACCTCGGTCTTGAGGTTAGAAGAGTGAAGTCAAGCCAAACCACTTCCTCTTTATAGGTCTCAAATCACATTTCCAAGGTGAAGAACGTGCATATTCACAACCACCTGCCTTGGAGCTGTACAAAACTTCTATCCTTTGCTGTGAACTACAAAGATCATCTCGAGAAACATGCCGACTATTGCACCTCGTTGCCAGTCGTTGTTTTAAACTGGTGTGGCTGCCACAGTCTGCGACTTTTCAGGTTGTCTGTTGGGTGACCCATATGCAGTCAAAGTTTTTCCTTCCATCAACTGAAACCGTCTCAGCCCACAGGACAGGCATGAAGAGGGAGCGGTGGTTTCATCACGCATTTTGTCTTCGTGGTGCGGGGATGTAGTTATTTTCCTTGTTTTCTTATCTGTTTTCACAGCCATGGTCTGGTCATCTATTAGTGCAAGTTTGTTTTCAGATGAGGGAAGATGGATTCTCCGATGTGCTAGGCTTCTGTGGTTACTTGGAAATCGATTATTCCGGCTGAATGCTGTCTGAGGTTATGTTGTCTTGGTAAAATCTAATCCACGGAAAAACAAACGATTCCAGCAAATGGCAACATGAGTGTGTAAATGTTTGACAAATGTCTCAACACTTCATTTGGGGTTAAACCACAAATACATCTGAAAAAGGAGATTGAGCTTCGCCTACAAAAGAGTAGTCCATGAACCGCGGATTCATTTGATCGGTGGTCCATGGCCTCCAAATTTTTAGGAAAGGCTCACTCTGCTTTTTTGGATGCACGGGTGAACCGCTGATTCATGTTATCGAAAGTCCATGGCCTTTTTTTGGATGTACTGGTAGTTTAAACCACTAGTACACGGCCCCAGCCTTGCAGTCCGAAACTTGTTGCCACAAGAAAACGAGGCCGAAATGTCAAACGCTGGGCGATCTGTTGGTAAATTGGATCGGCGGTCGCGTTTTCGCTTCCCGCTTTCACAACTCGAGGTGTCGGGCATGCGGCCCAGGTGCCCGTGTACTGGTGCTTTAAGCTTTATACAAAACTTCCTGTTCAGCCATGAGTTCCAATGATTCTGTTAAGGTGTTAGGTCTTGGTAGGGTTTGCTCCCTGGTTGGCTCCAGTCCCCCATAAGATTCTGAGGGTGATGTTCGAGATGACTGTGTCGCGCTGCTGCTGAATTATGGAGTTATTTGAACGTATTTCCACTCTTCTAGGCTAAGTTCCCATTCCCATAAGATTTTGAGGTTGATGTGAGAGACGTTTGTGTGTGGTACTGCTGCTGAATTGTGGAATTATTTCCACAACCGCTAATATTACCATGCCTTATCAAAAACCAAATTAAAAGAGAGAGTAACATAGCCCCTTAGGCGTTCGTTGCAATTTTTGTTCTGTAATGGGCTGAAGGTCCGTGTGGATGGGGAGGTCCTGTGTGTGTCCGTGCTGAGCCTGTCTGGCTTCTGACTGTGTATCGCCGATTGGGTGTGTCTTATTTGGCTTGTTGTCTGCAGCTCATGGGTTTGCTCTTTTCATTTGTGGAGGCAGATCGACCCCATGGCCCACTGTTGGCAGGGTACTTCAGCAAGGTGAGCTCTCTCTTGGCAGCGAGAGGTGCTGTGAGAGGAACTGGAAAATTGGTGAGGCTGTCTGCTTAATCTGGCCGGACAAGGGGCGTGGGGGGTAAAATACTTCGGGAATTTATTTCTGTATCCACTTGCTGGGCTAGCCAAGATTATTCAGGTAGACTAGGAAACAAGTGTTTTCCTGATCCTTGCTGCAGATGAAAATGTCAGTGCTGATTAGAAAGATAGAAAGATAGAGGACGGGGGCGTGGATATTGTTTTGCAGGTGTGCTGCTTGTGTTTACGAAAACCAGCTGCCTCTGTCCCTGAGTTCGTGTAATGGTGAATACGGGTACTGACCAGAACTCATTTTGTTTTGCAGGTTGTTATCTGCTTGCTTGTAAGGCGAACAGATGAAGTGATGACCTACTTGCAGGTGTGTGTTCAGGTTGTTGTAGTGATTCCCTGAGTGTTTGGCCATTCATTTTTTGGTGTTGGTTAACCATGATGATGAAGGGTCTGATAATTTAAAAAAAAGACTCGATTATAATTGTGGAATTTAATAATTTGTATTAATCTTATTGCTGAGTCTACCAAGACATGTATTGTATAACTCCGACGAAACAGTTTGTTGCAGCCCCTGGTTTGTTGTCCTCTTCTCCCTCTCTGCCTACGGTTTACAGGGCAGCTCTGTCTGACGGTATATTGTACTACGTTGTATTGTGTTTGTTTCATCAAGCAATAAAATTTATTCATTCTAAAAATAATTAAGTCCAGGGAGCTATTGTTTCCAGTGTTGTAACCAAAAGTTGTTTGCATAGCTTTCATTTTGAATTGAATGTCATGCTTTAATATTGCGAACAAGGGTTTGTAGGGTGTTTTCTTTTTCTATTTTATTTTTCATTTTAAAAATAGAGGCATTCCATGGTGACCCTCAGCCAAAAGGTGTTTGAATATCATTTTATGCAGACATGTTTTTTTTTTTCGTTTTTTGGAAATCTTTTGTGGTAAAATCTTGCGCTCGTACTGCCTGGTACTGGGCCTTTGCCTGGGAAGGCCTGTCTGTGTGGGACTGCATGGATGCCCAGATCGTGGGTCATTTATTTTTGAAATTTCAAAAGACAAGATTTTTGGGCCATCATCCCAATTTCCCATATGTCTCTCGTGCATGTGAAGCAGTGCGGTGCTGCTTTGTGCTGCATGTAGGGACTTTGTGAGCATGTTGTGCACCTTAAGTCCGATTTAGATTTGGCAGGGGCTTCAGCGCGGAGTTGTCTAGACGTCCTTTATGTGAGATGGTGCATCTGAACAAAGTGACGGCTTCAGGATCTCAATGCCTGCTTTGCTTATCCATGGTATCGTGTCACGGCCAATGAGTGGGTGTTTTTTTGCAGCTGAACTTCTGGATTTTTGACGGCTCTTCATTGTTTTTCCTGTGTTTAGGCTCATCAAGATCTGTTGAAGAAGCTCGTTGACCTCATAGGAATTACCTCAATAATGGAGGTGAGTGCCTGTTTGAAAATGCTGGAGACACCCATGGGCCTAGCCCAGTTGGTACACCCATGAACTGTTGAAATACAGACCCATGTTCAAATCCAGATACAATCAGACCAAAACAAGAATAAAAGTTTCTGAAATACCTAGGCCCGGTCAGTTCAATCATGATGTCTCAAGGCCATTGTCTTTTTAAAGGAGAGAAAGGAAGAGAAAAAAACAAAACAAATGCTGGAGATGGATTGCAAAATATCAGGGACTAGTTTTTTGAAATGTCTGCAACCAGTGGGTGTGGAAGTCGAAGTATTCTCAGTTGAAATGATGGTGTCAGGTAGCTTCAGGACCGAATGTTTTCGATGTTCTCGATCCTCCAGTACATGAGATGTATGCCGTACTTGTTCTCTCCATCTGCATCATGCAATTGTGTTTTCTGGGTGCATGTGGGTTTATAAATCCGGCTGGGACGGAAGAGGTATGCTACATGGACCTTGACTCGTCTTGGAGTGTTTGAGGCTTATTTGTTTTGCACCTCCTTACGGTTCCAATTGACGATGACTCTAGAACATAGTGATGGGTCTGTTGGATTTTGTTCCCTTGTGTCCCTGGTGTTTGAACTAATCAGTGGATTGTCCTTATCCTGATGTCTTTTACCGAACAGGTTCTCATGAGGCTTGTTGGTGCGGATGAGCAGATACTTATGTTCCATCCGAACTCGATACAGGTGAGTGCCACTCAGATCTTAACTGCTGATAATTATAACTCGGTGGTGTTCTGCAGCAGTTCAATTTGACCCTGAAGAGATCGGCAATTGACTGATGCTGCTTCGACTGGCTGTCTCCTACATGGAACTATTCATCTTTCCCAGGTGACATGGCCATTTCGGTGATTGTTGCTGTTGTGGATCAAAATCGGACTGTTTTGGATTCCGTCTGAGTCCTCTTTGTCCGGGAAGTCTTTGATACAAATGGTCAGTGATGAGGCTGAACGGTTCCATGATTATGTACATGGAACTCTAATTACCCGAGGGAAAGGTTGTGCACATGCTGTATCTGTGATTTCCCTCTGTCGGCCTTTCTTGTTGTCAGAGTGTCTGCACTGTAGTTGGTTGTTGCTTTCATCCTTTGTACCATCTTGGCTAACTAACGAACTTGTGTGGTTTGTTGTCATGACCATCTCAATGTGTATGCAGTGGCTGGTCGATGCACATGCTGTATCTGTGATTTCATTTGTCTGCCTTTCTTGTTGTCAGAGTGGCTGCACTGCAGTTGGTTGTTGCTTTCATCCTTTGTACCATCTTGGATAACTAACGAACTTGTGTGGTTTGTTGTCATGACCATCTCAATGTGTATGCAGTGGCTGGTCGATACAGATATATTGGAGATGATTATTGACAAGCTCAGTCCTCAGGTTGGTTGCCGCTGTGTCAGTTGACTGAAAGGAGTAGATACCACATCACACAAAAAGTATCCTGGCACTGAAGCCTGACTGTCATATGACACCTGACCTTGTAGGAGAGTGAAAGAGGATGATGCGCACAGCTCATTATGGTGAAGGGTTTGGACCTTGCTCTCTTAAACCCATCATAATCCGTAGTCTTTGTTGAAGACTTTCTTCCTTCTGGAAGAAAGCTGTGTGGACGAGGGTGGGTGGGCGAAGGGGATTCGGCGGGGGGGGGGGGGGGGGAGGGGAGGATTGCAGGTGCAGAAGGGGAGTGGAAGGAATGAGAACTGGGGCACTGGATGAGGACGAGGAAGGATGTAGGAGTGATGACTGGAGGAGTGACTCTATGATGAGTGTGAGGTGAAGGAACAGAGGCCAAGGAGGGAAAAGTGGAGATGCAGGACTATGATCGATGCGGAGAGCAATCGTTAGGGTGGTGGTCAGAAGGAAGTGGAACTGTGACAGGATGAGGATGAGGGGAAAGTGTGGGAGGTGGGAGATCTTATGGAGGGAATGTCACTGGGCCAATCAGGAGATAGTATGGAGTGAAAACCCGTAGTACGGAGGGAAAGAATATGAGGGCAAGACCGTAGTTGCATTTTGGTAAAGTCATGATTTTGGATTACAAGGTGTATGACCTGGTCTGTAATGGAGGCAACCTTCACTTGCAAACATGAGAGAGTGAATATGAAGCGGGATGCTGGAGTTGAATGTGAGACAGGATGGATGCCGTGTGAATGAACAATCAAATCTGTGTTTATCCATAGGACCCTTTGTGATGTCCGGCATCAATCACCACTATGGTCCCTTCGTCGCTGCCAGTGTTTGGACTTTCGGGCGATCCTGAATTACAACCAATTGCGGACTTGGGATCCTTAAGTGTGCCCACATCTTGGATCTGCTGCCCGCAGACAGTCTGTAGGCTTTCTCCTGTGGAGGGGGCCAGGATTTAGAGGAAGCTGGGCTTAGATGACATGGAGTGAAGCATCTAAAGAGGAGGATGAAGGATAAGAGTAGTGGTAGTAGTAGTAGTAGTAGGAGGAGGAGGAGGAGGAGGAAAAATGTGAAAGGAAAGGGCAGAACATTGGATAGATTCGGAACTTCCGTGGGTTTAGACAGGGATCCAGATAACCTGAGTTGTGAACTGTTGATACTCGAAGATCTGTGCATGGATCCAAACCGCAGCTCCAGCAAGTATCTTACAAGTGTGTGCATTTGTGTGTGTGTGTGGGTAGTTGGACAGGGGGTTGTGGATGTGTGTGCATGACTGGGTGGGCAGCCTTGTGGGCTTGTTTGTGTGGATGGGCAGGAGGTTTCTGTGAGTGGGCACGCACTTGCTCGAGCATGTGTGTGTGTGGTTGTGGGGGAGGAGGGGGCTGTGCGTTTGTGGGCAGGTGAACGCTTGTATGTGGATGGCCGGGCTGCATGTCTGTGTGAATGGGTGGGTAGGCATGGGGGAGTAGATGGGTGGTTGGGTGTGCGGGCAGGTGTGGGCGATTTCCTCCGTGCCGGGCACGGCCTGATTTGTTCCATGCTGGCAGACTGGTGGGACAAAGCTGCATGCCTCGCTGCAAACTGCCTTGGGGAGAAGCTCTGCACTGCTGTGTGGAACCACAAACATAGCATCATGGGGTGGAAGATGGGGGCTTATGCCCCTTGCATGAGAAATGAGAACTTGCCGTTGATCTATCCTATCTTTTTCGTTTCTGTTTTCTTTTTCCCACCCCTTCAATGTTTCCATAGCTTCCTGCACTTTGCACATTGCACAAGTGCACCATAGCAATTTGCACGAGGATGGATGGTTAAATTGTTGGAAAGCGGTACATGCAACTGTGGCTCGAATCCGGAGTCGCAGTGGCTTTTTTATTGTGCGTTTGGACACTCCAGATCAATGCAAACTAGTACTGTAGCAGGATAACAAAAATGGTTGTAATGTATTTGTTTGTATAGATATCGCAGTCCTTGACGTTTGAGGTATTGCTCTCCGATAGGATTTGAGGATTGCTAGGGCTAAAATTGACTGGATTGGTACTAATTATGTTGCTTTTAACTTTTATGTTTAGTCTGGACGGATAGCGTGATGTCCTAAAGGTCATTGCCTTGCTGAAAGGAGCCATGAATTCTCAAAGAAACTTGTCAGTGATGGCTCTACTCTTGGCTCAGTGAATTTCAGGACAACTGGATGATAAATGGTAACATCAACACATTATTTCACAGATGATTTGTGTTGGTGAGGGTTGTGTGATATGAGCTGAGGGCATTGTCACGTGTATGTTTTTCAATTTGACGGTGGTGCTTTCCTAAAGCTCGGCTGTTTTGTGCGTCTTTTGCGTTCCTGTTTCACTGTATTTGTTGGCGAATTGCTCATTCTGTGTCGTCGGCAGTATTCTGCTGATGTACATGCCAATGCTGCTGAAGTTTTATCTGCTGTTGCGAGGACACCATCTGTCCTCTCGTCTCAGCTGGCCAGCTCTAGGTATGTTGTCTTCCTCTCTGCCCGTGAAAAGTTGATAACCTGGAAGCAGTGGTCCAATGTGTGAGTACGGCACAAAGAGAAGGATTCAGGAAATATGGTTTTTTATAGGAATTGCGATTCTCCTTCCGATAGTATTTGTCTGCCCGGTCAGCTCTGTCACAAAAAGGAAAGAGGATCCCATAAATAGCTTAGTTTTATCAATTATGAAGCTATGGCATTTGTGGTGTGTTTCTCATGTGTAGGCTTGTATTGCTTTTTATTGGAATTTAGAAGGAACATGCACAGCTGGATGACCTGAATTGTGAACTCGTGCAACCAAGTAAGATGACAAATAGAAACCGGAGCGTTGCACATTCTTTTTTAAACCACCTCTCAGTTGCGAATATAACTGGGCACCAGCGGACCAAAATGGCTGGCAGCGCCAGCCAAATTGAAGGAAAAAAGGTCCCGCTGGCACTTTGGCAAAGCTTGGTGCACGGTTCAGCGAAAGGGCCAGCGGTAGTGGTGAATGTGGAAAATAAATGCAGAAGGCTGAGAGCGAGTATGTTGTATCTCCTCTATCTCTTAGCTACTATTTTTAACAAGTTCCCATGTTTGGCAGTGGAGTTTGTCGAACTAGCAATAGGGCAAGGCAGTATGATATGCCACCTCTACCTCTGAGCCTCTTAACTGCTTTCCCCCCCCCTTCTCTGGCCCTCCTTTCTAAGAAGCTTTGGCAGTGGGAAGTTAGGAAGTATGTTATGCCACCTTAATAGTGTGAGCCGTTTTTCTGAAAACTTTGATGTTTGGCAGCAGAGTATGTACGAGCTGGCACTATCTCTGTCCACTGAAAAAAGTGGCACCAGAGAGAGAAACCCACGAGAATAGGTGATCTGAAAAAAACAAGGGAAGCAAGAATATAGGCAGGCAAGGAACAGAGGGAGTGGATGGTGTGGATCTGGTTTGTCGGTGGTTGGACATCCGGATCCGATAGAGCACTCACTCGAAATGTCTGTGGAATTGGACAAAGTAAATTAAAAATGTCGTATTTCATTAGCTGATCTTGTCCTCTGTCTTGTGTTTATCTGGGACTCGTGCTCCCGGATTCGTTACTATATGTGCTCGACGATTTCTTGGTCTCATCAGCTGCTGCCAGCTTGTGTGGACAGTGTGGCTACTTCTCTCCAGTGAAGATCTTACACCTATGGACAATGTCTACGAGTGGGAAAGAATGTACTACTGAAGTCGAAGGTGATAGTGAAAGGTGCAGTTGAGAGAAGAATATAGCTTGTCTTTTTGGGGAAACGAAGGGGTACATGTGCTTTGAATAACTCTGGACTGGTGTGTTTTGCAGGCTTGTTGGCAAGCTGTTCAAGTACGTATTAGAGGACAAGTCATGCAGGAGCGCAATGGTTAACTCGCTCTCAGTGTGCATAACACTTCTTGATCCGAAGCGGGTTGCGAATGCAGCAGAAGCTGGCGTTGCCAGAGGCATTCATGTTCCAGACAATCTGCAGAGTGCAAACCCAGATGAGGTGGATGGGATGCTGCAATCCTTAGGTCAGCTCTGCTTGATTGTGAAAGGGCCTCACTGCACTACTCTTGAAATGCACAAAAGACAAAAATCATGGCCGTGTATCTTTTCATGTTCTAGCTGAAGCTTCACTCTCGTTTTGCACATTTCGAGAGTAGTGCAGTGAGGCCCAAAGACTCAACTTGAATTGTTGAAGCACCTGAATGCAAGCCAAGAATGAAATTCATAAATCCGACCAGGTAACTGCTTGTGAAAGGCACCATATAGTTATGGGTAGCGTTTTTGGCTTTGGGGCATTCTAGCTTAGTGATAGCGAAGTGATAAATGAGATGCAACTTATCTCTCGGGACTGGCTTAGTGTTGTTTCCGCAAGATTTTTCTGGAGCATCGGCATTGAGCTACCTAACTTGGTTTTGTGTGAGGTCCATTTCCAAGTGCAGGACGCTTCGCTTCTATCGACGCTTCTCGCTTCTATCGACGATTCTCGCTTCTATCGACGGTCTGTATAGAGAGTCATCCATGGGAAGTTGCATTGAGTTCAAGCAGATGTGCGGGTCAAAGCCAGACAAGTCTTGATGACAAAGCAAGCTTGATGCATGAGTGCCACACATTTGAAATCAGTACCTTTCCTTCGGTGTCGAAGGCCTCTGAGAGGCTGTGGTAGTAGCTCTTGATTATTACTGATTGGAGTGGATTTGGTAATCTGAGTTTTGAAAGGTGGTTTGTGCAGGTGATCTTTTGGCACTGCTTGACATTACGGGGGATGAGACTGTCTTGCCTACTACTTATGGGCAGTTGAAACCACCTCTTGGGATTCACCGACTAAAGGTGTGTTTGATATCTGCCCTGGCCTGTTTCTGACTCATGTCATTTAAGAGTCTTAAATTTGAAAATTGGCATCCGTATTGGAAAGGTGTTTTCTTGATTGTCAGATGTAGTGGATGGCATAGTCTAGGCACATGCATCCTCAGACTGCAGCTCACTATTCTGAGGCCATCAGCCCCTAAACCACCAGTTCACAGAAGCATAAGTTGACGAAGCTAGCTAGCTTCCAAGGCTCGCGAAGCCTGCAACTGCGCCGGAATCGAAAAGCTCTTACGAGGTGTAGTTGTAGGAGCATCACTTTGCTTTGTGTGGACTGGTTCAAGTAGAACGTTGATAGCAGTGCTTCAGAATGTATAACATTATCTAGACGCTAACCTTTTGTACTCTCCTCTTGACATGGCCTCTAAAAATCATAAAACTTGAAATACAGTGAGACTATGATTTTGTCAATAAACTTGCATAAACGTTTGTGGTTTTGTCAACACTGTTGCACCTCTGGAGTCTCTGTGTCTTATTCTTCTTTTTTCTTTTTTACGATATATTGTTCTCTCAAATCTTTCATCATGTTTCAAATTCTTTCAATTCACCTTCACTACCTACCTACCACTGCTCCGAAACATAGCTTTGTTGTCTCCCTGCAGCCATCAGAGGGGATGCATGTTGCACCCCCGCCCGAACCATGGTGGTCAAGGATGGTGTGGGGCCCCGCAGGTGGGGGTCCGGCTACTGACAAAATGCTCTGTATCTCATTCGTACCCGGTGCCTGTTGCTTTGTTGATGGTGATAAATTCAAACCGACCATGTCTGGTGCTTGGCCGAACGTTTGTTCGGTTTTTTATTTTTAAATCGTGCTGGGCTAAGGATTTGAACATGCCTCCCAGGCAAGAGTTGTTTCTATTATGATGTTACATAACATATTTTTTTTCCCTACGCCATTAGCCACGCCGTTCACCCTGTTTTCGTGGGCGGCCCGACTGTGCAAGGACCAGGGAAGACCCCAGCAAAAAAAAAAAAAAAACAGGCTACCAGAGTGGCCCGGGGCCACTTGCCCGGCCGGGCCAAAAAAAAAAACAAAAAAGAGGCTACCAGAGTTGCCCGGGGCCACTTGCCCGGCCGGGCCAAAAAAAAAAATAAAAAATTCGAACTTTAGTTTTTGTTTTAAGAAAGAATTTCGATGTGACCCTGAGGCAAATGTTGTTCAGTTTATTTTTTTGGTCGTGAACGTTCGTGTTCTCGGTCGCCGAACGCGAACCCAACAGACGACTAGTTGCAGGTTAGCCGGCTACCTCTATTGATAGCAGTGTCTACTGAACCATATTCTGGAATTCTGGGTGAGTGGGGAACGGACGAGGCTGGTCTGAACAGTTAGGCTAGCTAGGATGCAGGTTATGTTCACAACAGCACTGGTGTCCGTGATGAACGAAGTTATGGAATCTGCACAAGAGTGCTGTGCTTGTCTGAAGTCAATCTATGGATTTTTGCAGCACAGGTCCCTGAATGTTCTTCTGAGGTTTAATTGGAGGGGAGTTTACTGCTGGGCCACTACCCCACATGACAACACATCAGGTGATTGTTTCTGGCCAAATACGTAAGAACAATGTATTGCCATCTCAAATATCCAGGAAAAAATGTGGGTGACCTTGAGAAGTTGAGATTCTCCCAGTTAACACTGGTTACCTCTACGGATCTGAGAACTTTGTCTGATTATTGCGACCCTGAAAAAGCCTTCTGCGGACGAAAAAGTATTATTGACCGACATGTGAAGCTCATCGGGCAGCCATATATAGCTCAGCCAAGTGTCCTGCTACCGTTCCCTCTGAGGTGTCATGGCAATTGATGTGAATTTTACATCTTGGTTGGAGAGGTCAGTGCCGACTGTTTATATCGCTGGGACTTTCTGGTTAAAGTGCTGTTTTGATTATGGAGCTAACATGATGGACATTTTTTGTCACAGGATAACGGGTGTTCTGTTATTTGAACAATCTCTTTGTGTCTTTGTTTGCTTTTCAGATTGTCGAGTTCATTTCGATTTTGCTTCAAACGGGCAGTGAGATGGCAAGGGTAGAGCTAATAAGACTCGGGGCAATTCAGATGGTGCTGAAGCTTTTTTTCCAGTACGTCCTGGCCCACGAACATACAATAGCCTACCTCACGGAATATAGCTGTCATGATCCATTCCATTGGGAGTAACTGCATTCTTTATGCTGTTTGTGTCCTGACAACCAAACCAGCTGTCATCCAGATCAGGAATTCCTGATCCTAATCGATTCAAATTTGTTGTTTTGTGCATTATGAATCGAGATGCTGCCCCTGTAGCTCACTCAAGTGGAGCGGATTAATCTCCGTCCAATGGACAATTTCTTTCTTTCTGGTTTTGTTCTGCTTCTGCTGGTCAAAGTCGTTCCCGGTGTGGAGAGTTTAAAGGGCTTGTAAAGGCTTGCAAAACTACTACCAGGTCTGGATAAGTTGAAGGGCTTGTTAAGGCTGTGCAAAACTAATACTTCGGTTGCTCACGACTGGTGCTGTTTGTTCAGCACAGCCCTTTTGTTTAGCAAAAGTAAGTCCGGTAGGTTAGTCCGGTAACTCTAACCTAATTGGGATCTAGGTTTGGGGAGTGTTTGTTGAATTTTCATTAGTGTTCCAGGCAGAAATTGCTGAGAGGGAGGTGAAAAAAAGTGAAAAAAGTGCTGTGTGGCTTGGCTGCTGTAATTTGATGAAGTCTGATGGCCCAGAGCATTCATTCATGGGGGTTGTCGTATGTTCTGGTCAGCTGGTGTTTTCTCACACCTTATCCTTGCATCCACTGCTGTAGCTGCCAGTGGTCCCGAACTTGAGTACCATGAACAGAAAAGTTCTGTGGTGTCTTGGAGAGATTTAAACCACCTATACCTTTCGCAGGCAACAACAAGAATCGGAAATGTACCATTCTGGGTTCTTTGCGGTCTCGCGGCTACGTGATCGGAATGGCTGGAGCTTTGGCAGAGCTTGGTGCGCAGTTCTTTCGTGTTGTCAAAAAGAGGCTCGGATGTAGTGGTGGCTTAAAACTGTCTTTCTTTGGGGAAGCTATTGCGTTTGCACAAGATTGCAAAAAGTGGTGGTTGCCGAAACCTGTGACTGATGATTCATCTGCCTGTTCTCTCTGTGGCACAGATTTCCATACAACAACTTGCTCCACCACCAAGTGGAGATCATCATAGCGACGATTCTTGATTGTGGAAACCCGGGACTGATTGATAACCTAATGAGAGACTGTGACTTGGTGACGAGGGTGCTTGACACTGATGCGGATCCAATCGCCCCAGATTCAGCGCCTGAGGTCAGTTTCATTTTTGCGTTGTTCTCAAGGATTGTTTCCTGCGACTGTGATGTGCCTCTCATCCACAGCACTGTGTGCCTTAGTAGAAGGTGGTTTGGACAGAATGTGGTAGGCCCAGTAATTTGTTGTTGCTGGCTCCGAGCTGTGAAAGCAATCCTCGGCTCGTGTTCTTTGGATGTCCTTGCCGAGACTGCTTTTCCATTCGTTTATCCTTGTTCTGCATGAACTTCATATCTGTAAAAGCTTGGTGCAATCAATTGTTGCAGTCGATGCACAATGGACTTCATGTTGTGCAGTTTTTCCTGCAGTACGCAGTTGAGAATGGACTTGGATTGTGATTAACTCCACTTCAGTTTTTGGTTTGAAACGTGAGGTGTTAACTTTGGAAACCTGCAGAAGAAGTACAAACAATGAAAGGTAACTTCGTTATGGTAGTATACCAACCCGTAAACCAGACCCGACTGAGTACGCTTGTTGGATATGATGGTCTGGTGGTCTGTGTTTTGAAAGCAGGTCAGATTCATTGTATTTGGTAAAACTTTGCTGAAGTGGATATGAATGTGACAACTCTAGAACTTTTGTCTTAGTAATAGAGACTAGCTCACAAATTGTGGTCTCTGGATGAATGCGGGTTTTTTTGTGTACAGTATTCGTCTCAGGACCAGCATCCGAAGAGGCCCCCAAATCGTGTGGGGAACATTGGTCACATAACAAAGATATGCAACAAGCTTGTGCAGGTGGCCTGTTCAAACTCAAAAGTTGATGCATACTTGAAGGTACGTGGTGCCTGACGTCTGGCTGAACTTCTCGGGTGCACCTCCTTTTTGTGTGCTTTCTGGGACTAACAACTACGCTTTGGTGTTCTGTGTATGGATTCTTGATGCTTTGAGGAGTGTCTGTCTGTCAGAACTCTTGGAGGTGATGTTTTGGTAATGTATCCTGATGGCATAGAGAAGGATCTGTTAGAACGGGTGTGGTTTACAAGACATCACAGCAATCAGGAACATAAAAATCAACGGCCAACTGATCTCTCTTGTTGTTGATGACATGGCAGGCGAACGAGCGCTGGGCAGAGTGGCAGTCTTCTGTATTGCAGAAACGAAATCAGATCGAAGATATCTTCAAATGGGCTTGTGGGTGAGT
>BFEA01000169.1:2658782-2676184 GCA_003427395.1 Chara braunii | reverse complement strand
TACACACACACACACACACACACACACACACAAACACACACACACACACATGCACACACACACACACACACACACACACACACACACACACACACACCTGCAGCAGCAGCATATGCACACTTTCTAGTCTAGGAAGGGATTCTCTGCTGATTGGCCACGGACTTATTCATTATTGGGTAATCGGTGGAGGTTTCAGCATTTAGCCTGATTTGCCTTTAACATTATAGCATACACCCTGATTTGCCTCTAACATTACTGTGCAAGCGGCCCAGACAAGGCCTTCACCCCAGATTGCCGGTTAAGACACCCTTAGATGAAAGGGTAGAGTATTTCAAGTTTTTAATCGTCACCGATTACGTCCATCCATCCTACACATTTAGTCATGGTTGTCAATGCAAAGATATGGTGAAGGTGCACGGCGTCTTTACGATCTAAGTCGCTGGTACTCCACATCTTCGTGGGGAATTCAATTACACTGAGCCCATGTTGGAGAGCGGGGCGGTTGTTGCACCATTGGTGCAGGTCGCTACTTATGCGAAACAGTTGTGTTAATTGAAATAAGGAAACACACTTGCCAAATGACCATCGCACGAAACTCAAAAAGAATTAATTGAACCATAATGCAAATGGATCCACTAACAGGAAAGCGGCGACCACATCCGCCGCCGATGGTCTAAATGGAAATAGCGGGCTCTGAGTTGGCCCACAAAGCCACAAACGAATACCACGGGGCCTGTAGTGCTACAACAAGGTCATTGTGCATACTGCTATGCTGAACTCGACGAGTTCTGGTGATACCAGGAGCGCTACTGCTCAAAACACCCAAGAACTTCCAGAAGCTTCTCCATGTCTTCCACATGCTGGAAACGAGTTTGTTGTGGGTGTCATTCCCACGCGCTGCTCTACAAGATCTTCAGTTAGCATGTTGCTGACCTTCACGAATTGTGGAGTACCTTTGCATCAGTTACCAACAACCATATGTTCAATGCCCAATGTTCCACCCAGTTCCCTTTGGTTCCCCAATTGTCCTGTTGTACTTATTTTGCACCTCAACAATTGACATCCGAGTGCTCCCTGCTTTCTTTACCAAACGAAGGGTTTGCAATTAGTATTCCCAATCTGCTTATAACCTTATAGCAATTGAGTACAAAGTTTGATTTACTGGTTTTAGTCCCTCCAAGATGCTTGCCAATTACCCACCAAGTAAATCTCCTCCAACTTGCCAATATCGGACTTCACACCTTTCCTCGTCTGAGGTTTTTCAATGTTCGTTTCTCCATCAGGCATTTAGGAACGACTGTTAGCATTCATATTGTACTAGCGATCTTTTTCATGACAAAGGTGATGGAATGCCTTCCAAAGTTAGCTGCAGAGAGCCTGTGTATACTTTTTTGTCTGCAGGGTTGTTGCTTGTGTTATAAACTTATTAGGCTTACAATTCTCAACCCTCCCTCTGCCTTTGGCTGAATCACTTTATGCATGCCACCCTTGGAATGGTTTGTTGTACGATGAAATTTGTTGATCATTACTATTTTGCCATCTTTGTTCTCAGCATTTTTAGTATCCTATGAACAAAGATAATAAAATGCTTATGGGCCTATGTACCACAACACCGATATCAGAAAATTATAGACTCTTATGCCTTTCCATTTATCCCTGTCAGGGCCTTCGGTTTTCATACTGTTCTTCTTACCACCTCCTAGACGCTTATTTCATTTGTAAAGGACCTTTCTTTTTCAGATGATAAGTATACTACTAGGTATTCCAATCTTTCCCTCATCTTCCGTGTTTAGGATCTCCCAACCTTTAGGCGGTTGAAAATCTTGTTTCACTACGACTACGAATTTTGTCCAATATCAATTTGCAATGGTGTCGGGCGGCCGCAGACCATCCGGCCGAACGAAATTCAAGGGATTGGGCGGTCAACCGAAAGAACAGTTAAGATTCTTCGAGTACTCTTGTCGGGACTGTCGGAGAAAATTAGGGGTCCTCAGATGAACTCTGGAATCCCCTGCGTTGACCGCAGGAACTAACCCTTAAAATTAATAAGTTGGACAACCGCCTCTACCCTTCCTGGCACTTGCCGTTTGTTCACCGGTTCTGAGGCTGACTTTGGATTAGCCAACTGTGGGCCAAAGGTATGCTTGCAAACCTTTTCTCGAACCTTTTCACGCTGACTAGTTGGCAAGTGGGCGAGGCTCAAATTTTGTTTAATTTAATGATAGAGTTAAAGATGGGTAATAAAAATAAAAATGATGAAAAAGAAAACAAAACAGACGATTATCTTATTATTTAACATTTTTAATCAATCGTGCTCTCGCTGGATTTTAACCAGAAATTGCGTGTTTATTTCACCTCTTTGATTTATGCGGATTTTCTTTACGCATAATACCTTGCTGAGTTTTACCTGATTTCCTTGATTATTAACTTTGCTGCGACTCAGGTGTTATTGAGTGAGCTGGGCCCTATTTTGCTGGGTCCCCATGGACATTGGTTATATCAACGGTCCGGTTAACCATACAAGTTTATTGGTTACGGCGGCCGGATCATAGTGTAGTGCAGTTGCTGGCCCGGAACATGTACGGTACGGTCACTGGGACAGCGTCAGTACAGGGCCCTACAGTTCAATCTTGAGATGATTAGTACTGACACGGTCGTCCTCCTGTTTGTACTCCGGTTTGATGCCAATGTTTTCGGCGAGGGTTTGGCTCTATGGCGGATTCGGTTACTGCAGTCTAACCCTATTAATTCTGGTACGGACACTGGTTGGGTGTTGACACGGCTCTGGGACGGCGTACTATGGTTTGGGGCCTAATATTTTGGGTGAGGACACTGATTCAAAGACTTGCGGTCAGATCCGAACATCGTACGATAACTGATCGGCATTGCCATGGTACTGGAACGGCATGCTACGGTTTGAATCTATCATTGGATTGGCATTGGAACAACTACGGCATTGGGCATGAAACTGCTTCTACTCACCTCGATTAGATGGCCTTGGGTTGGCACGGGCCACCACTATCTCGGTATGGTACATGTCCGGTATTGGAAAAACTCACGGCTGGTTAATACAATCAATTTAGTACGGTTGCTGATTCAGCGAATTAAAAGTCACTATTTTGTAGGTATGGGGTTCAATGAGGTCCAAGTACTTGGTGCGGGTCGACTATTCCGCGGACGAGAAACGGGTACTGGTGCATCGCAACTAATCCTGGAATTACCAAACAAAGAGCCCTCAGTACAAGGGGCGAGGTATATTCCGGGTCTGCGGGTCTGAGGCCGTTGGTTCCAATAATGCTAGCGCCCCTTTTTGAGGCTTGGTGCTAGTGAGCTGCGGGATGGACCAGCGGCAGCCGGCTGTTTCGAATCCTCAGAGATGAGGCCGTGAGTGTGGGATATAGGCGGGGCCAACCGAAGAGCGGGGGCATTTAGACTAGGGAGGACGAAACCGCGTGCCTGGCGAACGCAGCGCACGAGCACTTCGGATACGGCAAGATATCCCTGTTCATAAGAAGGGGCTATGTCCACTGCGATTGAGCGATCCAGGAGGAGGAGAACATCAGACTCGAGGAGAGGACTTGCGTGCATGGGGGAGACGGGTTAGCGTGCCTGGTGTACGCCCTGCTCGCGAATGTGAAAAGGGGGGGGGTTCTTCAACACATGCATGGGGTACTCAGCGTGGTATCACCAACTGGGAGGGTGCTTAGTATGAGGGTTGGCGAACGTTTAGGAGGCGACACTTGGCGCAAGGAGATTGGAATGGGGCAACACGCGGAGGTGTGCCAGACGTCCGCGGTGCGTATGAGCATCCTGATTAGAACTCACATGTCCCTGTTCGCGGGAGAGAGAGACAGGGTCGTGGATCGTCGCGGTAGCCGGCTAATGGAGGGGGAAGCATGAGCTCAACAAAAACAGTGCGACAAAGAAACCTAGATGTCTTCGGCTGGTGTGCGCATAGCTTCGCTATCACGTCTCGTGCTACATTGAGCAGTGCCTGATACTACATGTTGAATCACATATGATCGAACCCTGGTAATGACCTTCTGCGGTGTCGTCATTCATGCCACACTATATGTTGGGCCTAGCAACAACATAGGATCGCTTCGAAGTGCCCTGTATTGTCGTCATAACAGGACTAATTGGGCATGCCGATAGAACTGTCAGTTCCCGAGTAGCATTCCGAGCCTGATTGGAGCCTGCCCAGGGTGTTTCTCAGGAAGATCTCAATCTTCGCGGTAAGCCTGTAAGAGAGCTAGTGTAGCAGGCAATAGGTACGTTGAGGAAACAACGAGTAAACGACGAAACTCGAACTTGGAGGGATCAGAAGGGTGGGAAAGTGCGCACGCTTGGATGGGCTGAGATACCCCTCCAAATACGCGCAATCTCACCGGGAGGATTGAAGGGAGAGGAGGAAAATGAGAGTGAGATCAGGGTGTTTAATTCTCGCTCGACCATCTATTTCTGAAACGGCCCCATTGATTGATATGACGTTAATCTACTTTGGTTTATATTGTCTTCCTTACCCATTCATTTTGCTACTCCCCCAGTTTGTTCAGTAAAGTGGTGCACTGTGAGAGGGCAACGAATCAGCCCCGATCTGATCAAAGCGGCCAAGGGAAGAAAATGAGAGAAGTGTATTTGAATGACCGAAGGCCCGGATATTGTGCCCAGTTAAGAAACATGAACATTATACTTGAGCGAAATAATTCATTAAAGTGCTCCAATATGCAGGGGTGTAAAAGGCAACACAAAACCCCGACACTCTGCTGGTCGCAGAGGACATCGGAAGCGGGTGCAGCAAGTGACATGCGTTGTAGCCTTTGGCGTCGGCGAACAGTAGACGACCCTCCTCGGGTTTCCTCACAACATTGGCACCGTTGTCGGGGATGCGACTGCACCCCCAACGCCTCGACCTTCCCCTATCAAATGGGGGCGCACACGCTAATTAGCCTGGTGAGTTGTTTATCGGATCATTTTCTGTTTTGTATTATTTAAAGTTTTTAGTGTTTGAGATAACTCTTGATCCGGACGTTTTTGCCCGAGCCGACCCCGGATCAAAGTTCGTCCTCGTGCCGAGGCGAATTTTTGGAGACCTTTTGCGGACAATTCTAATGGTTACGATATGCGGTAAGTAATTTTGTTAATTTTTTTGAAAAATATTTTGAAAATTTTTCATTTTGTTTTTTTTTAATTACGAAAAACTGGTGAGGAATTTGGAGAAGCCCGCCGGAAAAAAATTGCTCGGCTTATTTTCCCGGACATTTTGAGACCTTGTTCGGGGGAATTGGGTATCGTTTGTGGAAAGGGCGGACCTCAACGAAACAAAAATTAATAAATAAATAGGGGAATTGTCAATTTCTTTGTTAATTTATTTAATATAAAAAAAACAATACTAAAAAAGTAATCTGATAACTTTTTACCTTGGACCTCAAAGATTATCCACGAAAAATTTCCATTGTGAAACGGGGTTTACAGTGTGCGTGCGGTCGCGCGCAAATCCGTAAACCCTAACTTGGAAAAACCCTAGACGGGAATATATACATAATACCCTATTAGCCTATTAGGGTTTACTTTAATTTTAATTGCAAAACCGTGTGGTTTTGGCGGAGAGACTCCGAGACCAATATCGGGGTATTACATCTATAGAAAATTTTGGAATCTTCCATTGATAAAATCGGCGGTGTTGCTACCAGAGTGGCCGGGGGTCACTTGCCCGGCTGGGCTAAAAAAAAAATAATAATAAAAATAAAATAAATATTTTTAAATTTTATTTTTTATTCTAAATTTGGTGAAGAATTTCGATGTGACCTTGAGGCAAAAGTTGTTCAGTTTATTTTTCTGCATAACATATTGTTTTTTTGGATTTTTTGGATTTTTTTTGATTTGTTTTTTTTTTTGTTTTTTTTTTTTTGCTGGGGCCTTCCCTGATCCTTGCATGGGCTGGCCACCGGGGACCCGGGCGGCCCGGCTGGTAGTCTAGACGGATATAGAAATAAATAAATAAATTGGAAAAGCGTCTAAATTTCGAAACGGGCCTCTAACCGAGTTTGCGGCGCGCGCAAGGCGCACAAAATTTTGGACGAGACCCCGAAGATATTCGGAACTTCGTTCTTAAGATATAGACACGAAGAGGAGTGAAGTATTTTAAATTTTACTAGATAAAATTTGTATTAGGGATTCGTCCCGAACCCCATCCCAACGAGGGGAGAGGGAAATGCTGCCGTTTTTTTTTTTAATTCCTAAAAATTATTTCTACCTTCCTTAAACCCAACGGATTTGGTAAACCTCGACATAGAGTAACCCTTCGAAGATATAAATTCAAAAAGGGATTTTTTTTTTATGACATTTATTTTTATTTAATTAATATTTAAAAAATTATAAGAAAAATCACAATAAGGGGGATAAAAGATTGACAAAACATACCGGCCTTACGGTACGATTTATTTTGTCGAATTAAAGGATTAATCAAAAAGAAGAATTTACCCTCATTAAATCTTTCTCGTATAATAAAAAGAATATGAAATAATTAATAATAAGAATGGTAATTTTATATTTATATAATATAATAAGAATATTATTACTTAATAATAATAATAAAAAAATCAAAACAAATGGCAAAAAAAAGTTTTATGTTTATTTTGAGTTTCTTTTACATTTGAGTTTATTTCCCCTATGTACCGGGGACATAAAAACTGATCATTTTGCCTCTATTATGATTTTAATCAATTAAATCTCAAAACAATTTATTAAAAAAATCAATTTGTGGCTTTAAAATTACAAGAACGGGCAGAACAAGGTCGTATACCAAGTTCCTGACTATGGTACATAATATACTAGTCAGGGGCGCGCGTGGGGGAGCGAGAGATCAGATGCTCTCGAACAGAGCCTGTGCCTTATATTCGAGGGAATTCGAAGAAAGACATATAGGCTCCATTCGAGTCTGAAATTCGGTGCCTCCCACGTTTAGGGTAGCTTTAGGCCCTATTGTGTTACCAGAATTCAGTGCCTTCCACGTCTAGGGCAGCTTTAGGCTCTATTGTGTTACTTCTATAGGCAGTTATCTTCTAGGGACTCGTCCCGAACCCGATCCCAACGGGGGGAGGGTAGATGTTGCCGAATTTTTTTTAGGTTTTGGAGGTTTTTTAACATCCATTGTGCCCTTTCTTGTTTCCCTCGTCCTACAGGCCTAAAAGGAGGAGCTTGGACGGATGTGGCCTCCCTCGACGGTCGAGGAATATGCGGTGGAGAGGTATTGGGTCAATAAGTCGTCATAACTTATAGAGGGCGATCTAGTCGAGTTTACCCTGCCGTCACGACCCACGGATTGGCACGACGACCGATAAAGGTGGAGGTCAAGGTCAATATTGCTATGGCCCGACGCTTGGCTCTGGATATTCCGGGAACTAAAGACCAGCGACAACCCTCGAGACCAATGGTTGGGGGAGACTGCATACGGGAGGTAAAGGCCTATCTGTATTCGAGTCCTCAGGTGACCAAGATGTCCGCTTTGACTCTCGTGACCTGGGGAGCCTGTGGGATCATCGGTTGGGTGGAGCGGTATCTCCAGGAGGAGGCAACAGCCTTTAGGCTCGAGGAGGAGCAGGACTCGTGGAGATTTCCCGACACGTTTCCCCCCAGGGTTATCACGGGGGAGCTCTAGGTCGTTCGAGACGTTTTTTTTCCATACTCGTGCTGCAGACTGAGGGCGGTAGTCCCTTCATTTATGGTAGATGCCTTCTTTGGAGGGATAGGGCTTTTGGTGTAGGCTTACCTTACCGCAAAGGAGCTTGAGCACTTCTCAAGAGGGAACCTCGACATGCATTACATTTATTATGTGCTCGTGACAGCGGGATTGCGCTGGGGGGACGAGGGAGTACAACTCATAAAGCTAATTTGGTCCATAGCCCCTAGCTCCTGTGGAGGTTGGAGAGAGGAGACGTAGGAGTGGAGACATCCCCCGTTGTCCTATGTGTGGGACTTACTGGACCGCGAGCTCCGGGCCGGACTACATTACGTTGATAGGCCGGCTCTTCATGGGTAACTGAGATTCGTGGTGGGGCGGCGACGCTCTCCTAGCCCCCTACCAGCTGACCTGGAACTACGAGAGCATAAGAGCTACGGGGTACGCTCTAGAGCCGGAGGCAGGCGACAACGAGGATGGTTGGAAGCCTGATTGGGTAGATACCGATGAGGAGGATTCCGATTCGGAGGTCGACGAGGTAGAGGAGGGGGATGATGCAAACGACACCGAGGCAGGGTCGATCCATTTCTCGAGGCTAGTGGTCGAATTCAGAGCCTAGGCGCTCGGATAAGGCAGGGCGGATAAAGGTAGGCCGGATGGAAAGACGTGAGCAGATTTAGATGGGCACGTATACTATCTTTCTTAGACAGGTATGTTGGAGTCGTAGATCAGTCGAGGAAGGAGGACCGACGAGGGGAGAAATTGATGAAGTAATACGAACTTTGAACGAGAAGATGAGGAAGGAGATACCGTCGTACGAGCTTGTTAGGTATGGTTATGTTCAGAAAGGCGACATAGAACATGAACGCATGTACGTCCTCACAGTACCTCACCTACTTCATCATAAATTTGGGTGAGTACGACGTACGGGTTTACCTGCCTAGGAGATGAACATGAGGTTATGTATATGGGAGTAGATGGAAGACAACTGCTAAGTTAGTGCTAGCTGAAAAGGGACGACTAGAGGCAGAAGGGAAAACGATTAGCCCCTCCGATCATAGGGAGGAACCTGTCTAAGTTCGGGTGCAGCGAGATGATGAAGTTGATTATCAGAGTGAAGGCTGTGCGGACCGATCGATGAGACAGATGAGCATATGAGGAGCGACTTTGATTCAAGTGTACGGAGCTTCTGAGAGTGAGGGTAAGTTGCGTAGAATAGAAAGGAGTACGAAGGAACTAGAAGGGATCTTTAGAGAAGACAAAGAGTTTGTTAGGAGGTGGAGGTTTGAGTTTCTAGAAAATGTGAAAAAGAGAGGCAACCAACAGGTAGGACAAGAAGAATCATCTAAAACTTTAGAATGGGAAGAAAAAAAGAACGGTGAAGAAGGAAACAGCAATGAAGAGGAGACAACATAATGAAGTCGATGAGTACGTGTCAGTTTACTGACGACAAACACTCTCTGCACGTTGTACAAAACATAGAAGGACTTCTCGCGTACGTGGTGATTCAGGTGGAGCATCTAGCGAGATTGAGAGTGACTGAGGAGGTGGAGTGTACGCGGAAAGCGCTGGGAGACGCGCGGGGAACTGCACTCTGGGTAGGGGTCGAAAATGAACGCCTAATCTGGTCACAAGCGGTTATCGGGTAGCTGAAAATTCAGGTGTAAAATTCTGAAGTGAGAGTTTTTGGCAGTCTGAAAATCATGAATGGTCCTGAAGTGGTGAAAGGTCCAAAGACCCTGAAAACCACCTGTTTAGGTAGGCTGCATCCTGAAGTGGTGAAGGGTGTCCTGAAGTGGTCAAGTGAGAGTTTTGGGCAGTCTGCAAATCCAGAATGGTCCTGAAGTGGTGAAAGGTTCGAAGACCATGAAAATTACCCTTCACCACTTGAGGATGCAGCCTGCCTAAATAAATGGTTTTCAGGTTCTTCGGAGCTTTCACCACTTTAGGACCGTTCAGGATTTTCGGACTTGAATGGTCCTGAAGGCTGAAGCGGTAAAAGGTCCGAAGACCCTGAAAACCACCTGTTTAGGCAGGCGTCATCCTGAAGTGGTGAAGGGTGTCCTGAAGTGGTGATGAAAAATACGACTGTTGTTAACCTACTCTCAATCAGGTATGTGTTGATCACAACGTTGTTCGAAGGCGGGGTCTCCGTTCACATGAAACCCCGAGTGTAATCTGAGAAAGTTGGACAGAAGATGAGCCTATCCGGAAAAGAATTGGTGCGAAGGAAATGTAAGTTCGGGAGAAGGAGCGAACTACGTGGGCACAAGAGCGAGAGAGTTGAACGGAGTTTGACTGAGATCGGTAGAAAAGAGAGATTCCCGTACCAAGTAGTTAGGTACTAGGTGGCGAACAGTGGATGGGAAAGGAATCAGTTATATGTTATGACGGTGCGCTACCTTGATTCAGGCATACACCACATTGGTATATATCTGCCGAGGGAGAGAGCGGAGTTCTGCTCATACTCGAGGTGTTGGAGAATATCATCTTGGAAGCTGAGGGAAGAGAAGGAGAGATTAAAAAAATTAGGAGAGCTCGTCGAGTCGAGTGACGACATCTTGATCTTTGATGTTCTGCCTAGGTGACAGTCTCAAGAGGGGGACTTGAGCGGAATGGATGGGAGACGATTGTAGACTATGCTAGGACAATCAGAACAGGAGATCGTCATAAGAAGATGTTTTCAAACCAGATGGAACTCGATGTAGGAGGTAGTAGAGGATGAATGTGGAGAAAGTGATTTCATATGAGGATTTAGAAGTTAGGAGAAAAGGATTTATTGTCGAGAATAGGCCGTCAGACACGAAGTTAAAGGCAGTCTGCACTTGAGTTCTTTAGGAAGAAGAGTGATAGTTTCGTATGAGGTTGAGATGTACAAATTGGTGGACAACGGATGAGAGAAAATTCGTCTTTATGTGATAACCGTTCAGTTTATCAAGACTGACGTATACGACATACGAATCTACTTGCTGGTAGAGAGGGAAACCGATCTTGTCCACGGTCGATGCTGGGAGAGAACAAAGGAAGCAGTGGAAAGTTGCTCTCGTTGGGAAAGAACGTGGTCTGGGGCACTCGAATAAAGGTCTTCAAGGAGCTACCTAAGCCACCTGCTCCTTACGAAGTAATGGGAAGAGGAAACTGGAGGATTACCGTCGAGTTCGTTCTACGGTATCGAGATCTTAATGGCCAGAGGAGGCAAATTTCCCTTGGTCAGGAGTAGAGTGGTTCAAGAGGGAATGCAGGGAGAGTTAGGCCGGAGAGCATCAACCGACGTACGTTTGCTCTTAAGGACGTGGACTCGCGAGGACATATGCGCCCTAGAAAGTTCTATTTGTCGAAGGCTGATATGCTCTGAGACGGGAATAGTGGGGATAAGAAGAGGCGTTGCATGTGTAGCCGGTCAGGAAGGAGAACTCTACCTCGATACTGATTTTTTTGGAATAGAAGGCAAGCATGAAATCCGAGATGAGGGCGAAAGACTAAGAGTTATTGTGAGAGTTGTAGAGGACTAGGATTCACGACAGGAATACTCGGGAGGCAAGATTGTTTTGCGAAGTCGACTTAGTGAGTAGGGAGATAGAAAACTGAGATCTAAAGTAAGTCCGGGCTGCTAGTTGTGACGTTAGGTCTGGGCTGCAGGCTCTAACATTAGGTCTGGGCTGCTGGTTCTGACACTAGGTCCGAGCTGCCGGTTCTGACATTAGGTCCGGGATGTCGGTTCTGACACCGGGTCCGGGCTGCCGGTTCTTACATTAGGTCCGGGCTGCCAGTTAGAGTGCATGGAGTCTAACACAATGGGTCTGCATCCGAGTGTGGACCATCAGACTACCGTATATCGAACGTCACCGGACCATGCTCTGCGAGACCTCAAGGAGCAGAATGTTTCACTGAGATGCATGGAGCAACCAGACGATGGGGAGCCCAGGCAGTCCGATCATCGCCGAACCTGACAAGGCGAGGATGGTACGAATGGAGAATAGGACAAAGCCTCCTAGTTTCGCCTACATATGAGGGGAGAGACGCTCGAGGGGACACACGCAGAGACAACTGGAGAGACCAGTATGTCGTGGAGCGGGCTTGGAGAGACAGAGATAGGCCTCTGGAGAGGAGCACACCACCCCGTAGGGATGTACGATGTTGGTGTGAATACCCTTACAAGGGTATCTAGTTTAAAGTTTGAGTATACCGCTCGAGGCGCGCTGCGTCTGTGGTCTAAGTTGACTAAAGGTTGACTAGAGTAGAGAGTGTGTGGGCTCGGAGATTTAATGCGCTCATGATTTTTTATTTATTGATGGTTGAAGAATCGGTGTGATCACCAACCATATTTTTATTTTCTGTGTAAGTTAGGATTAAAAGGATTCCGTCTTTTGATTGGTGCGCTTGCCTACGATTTACGTGTACGTACGAAGAACGACATCAACAATAACATGATTTTGAAACGTTTAGATTGATCTGCGCGTCGCGCAGTATCCGTCTTATTTAGTTGTCCGTCAACACTATACCCAGCCTTGGGCATAGCACTATTGGTTACAATGTCGATCTTTCATCAAAGAGATTCAAGGATCAACACGAAGTGGCGAAGACACGAGGATATCAGTATAGCGCAAACGGACCGAGGGGTTGAGCGCCCGGTGGGACTATCCCCCTTGGTTTTGCCGTCGACAACATTAGGACGGTGCTAACATTTTCTTTTTCCTCATTCGTCATATTATGACAATTAAAAATTTCTAACTATTTTTTTTGTCATCGTTTTTTTTTTTTTTTTTATGCTTTGGCGTCCTTTGATTTGGGCACAACATTGGATTTAGAGGCCGTCACGGGGGTCGAGGACCTTGAGCGCGTGCCTCTTTTTGGTGGACCCGTTCGGATTACGGCGTGTCGGGGTGCTGACGAAATGTTCCTATCCTATTTATTTTGAAACAAGGACCGAAAAGTTCAACGTACATGCGGGCTAGTGAGTGATTAAGCCCACAAGGTGGAAGAAACCTGGCTGGTACGGGGCCCTATGAGGGCGTATCCCCCAGCAACCGCGAGTTGCTGTGAGGGGTCTTTAGTGCGAGTAAGCCGCTGGGGCACGAAAGATAGCTGATCGTGCATGGGCTCAATAAGGGGAATAACCGCATGGCAGGGTTCCCTGCAATATACCAACCACTGCCGATAGTCTGCCGTGAAGGGTCAGGTGTAGGTGTGCCGGTCGGGAAACCGAGAGAAGGGGGCTCTGGTCAACTGGAGCAACCGACAGAAGTGCTGACGGAAGTCGCAGCAATGTAGATAAGCCACACCTATATGCAAGTCATATATCGGGCTGACACATAGGGGCGGAGGGCTGCTGCACTGAAGTAGCTAAGCCCTTCGAAGTCTTCTAAGGGCAATCGGGCTGCTCAGCAGCGTTGAAAGATGGTCGTGGGAACTGCAAATGCGAGGTCGTTTGCGCTAATATCGAGCGAGCTCAGTGGGCGACGAGCGCTAAGGCAGTGAGGCGAGGCATAATTTTACTTCATGCGGGATGGCGGAGGGATAAGAGTCGAGTCTTTTGGAGTCCTGATTGAATTCTTATCAGGCGAAAGCCTATTGTGACGCAACCTGCGAGGACACTACCGCTAAAATAACAATGCGGTGGGTCGTAGATCTGGCTCGATCACCAAGACTAGGGTGGGCCAAGATGGAGACATGACCTTCCTGTACTAGACTGCAGGAAGAGTTTACGATAAAATTTATATATATGTATATATTTCATTGTGAGAATTGTTGGGAGGAAGACAATAATGCCTTCAAAGGACTCAGTTAGGGTCTGCGTCCCTAGTTATGGCCCTGCTTGCAGGGTAGAGACATTGAGACACTTAACGAGAAGTCAGCGTTTGTCTAGGACAATGGGGAAAGGACGGTTATGAGGGCCGCTAAAACTTATGCTGTAGTACGTATGTCTAGTACACCGGCGTTCTAGTGTCAGGACAATAGAGACCAGGTTAGAATCCTGACAGCATATAGTTATGTTTCGCATGATTTTATGGAGGCTTCGAACCGAGGTCTGGCGGCTAATCGGATTGGTTCCTTTCTCGTTAGCATTGTGAATTATGGATCAACAGATAGCTTTTTGATTTTGTGAAGCGACGGGGACGTCGCTTAATATGGTCCGGTAAGCTGTTGGTGCGAATACCCTTACAAGGGTATCCTCCATTGTTTTTACAAATAACATAAAATAAGTTTGGTTTGAAGTTTGAGTATACTACGTGAGGTGCGACTGCGTCTGTGGTCTACGTTGACTAAAGGTTGACTAGAGTAGAGAGTGTGTGGGCGCGAAGATTTAAAGCACGTGTGGTCTTTTATTTGTTGATGATTGAAGAGTCGGTGTGATCGCGAACCATATTTTTATTTTCTGCGTAAGTTAGGATTAAAAGGATTCTGCCTTTTGATTGGTGCGCTTGGCTACGATTTATGCGTACGTACAAACAACATCATTGACAATTACGTGATTTTGAAACGTTTCAGTAGATCTGCGCGCCGCGTAGTATCCGTCTTATTTAGGTGTCCGTCAACACTAGACCCAGCCTTGGGCCTAACACTATTGGTTACAACGGCGGTCTTTCATCAAAGAGATTCAAGGATCAACACCGAGCGACAAAGACATAGGGATATCAGAATAGCACAAAGGGACCGAGAGGTTGAGCGTCCGGTGGGGCTATCCCACTTGGTTTTGTAGCTGGCGGCGTAAGGACGCTGCTAACATTTTCTTTTTCCTCGTTCGTCATATTCTGCCAATTAAAAGTTTATAACTATTTTTTTTATTGTCGTTATTATTATTTTTTTAATGCTTTGGCATCCTTTGACTTGGATGCAACGTTGGATTTAGAGGCCGTCACGGTGGTCGAGGACCTTGAGGGCGCGCCTCCTTTTGGCGGGCCCGTTCAGGGTGCTGACGAAATATTCCTATTCTATTCATTTTGAAACAGGGACTGAAAAGTTCAACGTGCATGCGGGCTAGCGAGTGATTAAGCCCACAAGGTGGAAGAAACCTGGCCGGTACGGGCCTTATGCGGGCGTATCACCCACCAACTGCGAGTTGCTGTGAGGGGTCTTGAGTGTGAGTGTGGATGCTGGGGCACGAAAGATGGCTGATCGTGCATGGGCTCAATAGGGTGAATCGCCGCATGGTAGGGCTCCCCACAATATACCAGCCGCTGCCGATACTCTGCGGTGAAGGGTCGGGTGTAGGTGTGCCGGTCGGGAACGTGAGAGAAGGGGGCTCTGGTCGACTAGAGCGACAGACAAAAGTGTTGACGGAAGTCGCAACCACACAGATTTGCCACACCGATATGCAAGCCATCTTTGGGGCTGACACATAGGGCGGAGGGCTGTTGCACTGAAGTAGCTAAGCCCTTCGAAGTCTTCTCAGGGCAGTCGGGCCGCTCAACAGCGTTGAGAGACGGATGTGGGAACTGCAAATGCCAGGTCGTTTGCGCAAGTATCGAGCGAACGCAGTGGGTGACGAGCGCTAAGGCAGTGAGGCGAGGCAGCGAGCGATAGACGCTAAGGCAGTGAGGCGAGGCAGCGAGCGACAGACGCTAAGGCAGAGAGTTGAGGCAGCGAGCGCAGTAAAGAAGAGATGAATCGGGACGGGAAAGCAAACAAGGTGAAACACAAGACACTTAAGCATCGACACTGGCGGCACATACGGACAATTACTTTGAAACTTGTACATTTTTTTTTACCGATACAGCGTAATCTCGACGGGGCATCAAAAGGAGGTTCGGGCTTAGTGTCGGGCGGCTGTAGACCAGTCGGCCACCCAAAATTAAAGGGATTGAGCCGTTAACCGAAAGAACAGTCAAGATTCTTCGTGTACAGGGATTAAGCCCGGAACATGTACGGTCCGGTTACTGGAACAACGTCGGTACAGGGCCCTACAGGTCAATGTTGAGATGATTGGTACAGACACGGTCTTCATCTTGTTTGTACTCCGGTTTGATGCCAATGTTTTTGGCGAGGGTTTGACTCTACGGCTAATTCGGTTACTGCAGTCTGGCCCTATTAATTCTGGTACGGACACTGGTTGGGCGTTGTCGTGCTCATCGGCCCCACTCAGGACGGGACCCTCCCAGCCGCGTCACGCAGGAGTTGGTCTACCTCGTCCTGATACACATGGAGTTTCGACAGGCCGCTTCGACCGAGTGCAACAACCATACCTCTCACGAACCCCTACGACAGGATAGGGTCAAGGCGAGGTACAACTTTACCTCCACCTGCATGAGTTGTCACCTCCCTTCGGTGGGCGTATCCCTGTCGAGCTACCAATCCACATTACGAAAGCTAATCAGTTGCAATCGTAGAGGTGAACCAACCGTTGACGTTTCTCGTTCGATGTAGCATAGGGGGTACGCGCGGTCTTACTCCTCTATCGAACTCGCATGTGAACCCATGCATTGGGGGGCTGAAGTCCCAAGCGCGGCTTGACGTCGGTCGACTAGGACGCATCTCACTCACTACTCGTTACACCACAGCACACACGCACACGGAATGACACAAAACAAACAACACAACAACACTCCTAGTCCCTTTTGTATCTTACCCATAACCTTCCGACGTGGAAATCGGATAGGCGACACGCGCGATGCTTAGTACAAAACCACGCTGACGCAAAGTCTTCCCATATCGACTCGCAATGCATGAATATGCAAGCAGTCACAATGATGGCATACTATGTAGTTCTCATAATCAAGCGATCCCTCGTGGATATGAGGATCACTTATGACACTCAAGTGTCAATTTTGAAGTGTCGTGGGGGTCGACCCTTTCACGATATTGCACGATTGAAGGAACAACCGTTAGGCCCTCGCGACACCTTCGACCCTTAGGATTAGAGTCCGGATGGGCAGGGTAAATAGGCTTTGCAAGTAGGGGTGATCCCGTCCACGCGGAGTCTAGGACCTGGGATGTCCTGGATAAGGACCTCGCATCCACGCCCAGAACCAACGTTCGACTAAGAATTTTCTTAGAAGCAAAAACGGTAAAGGAAGGAAGTCTCCTTTCTCTCTCAATCTCAGTCCTAATTAAACCCTTAGCGTGGGTTCTTCAGGCCACGCGAACACTCAAACATAGGTATGTAGGTATATATATAGAGGGGCAGAGTTTCCAGGCTGAACGTACGGAGGCCCCTAAGCTGACCCCCGAACGTTCGGGCGTTCGGGTCCCCGTACGGGGCCCGAACTCGAGGGGTTTGGACCCCGCAAAAAATTATTTTGGTACCTCAAAATTATTATTTTTTTCTGATTTGTTTTTTGTGAGTTCTCTGTTATGTAAGCTACCTGTTTCTCAATTTTGAAGTCATTCTGTGGAGCAAAACAATAATGAAAAATCGGCAAAGATGGTGGTGTCAAAACTTGCTTTCCGACTTACTAATTTGTTTTTTTTTCTCTTTTCACTTTTTGTTTTCCCTTTATTTCAGGGCCTGAAAAAAAATATTATTTTTTCAAACTTTATTTGTAGGTTCTCTATTATGTAAGATACATATGTATAAAATTTCATGGCATTTGACAAAGCCAAAAAAAATKAARAATCGCCAAAGATGGCGGTGTCAAAAACTTGCTCGCCCACGCAATAATTTCATTCTCGTTTTATTTTTTCTTATTTTCATTAATATTATTTATTTTTTATATTTGATTTTTATTTCAAATCTGGTAAGGAATTTGGGTGTACTGTTGAGGCAAATGTTGTTTAGTTTATT